>OZ023321.1:32150503-32268240 GCA_964007375.1 Ophion obscuratus
GGGCACCAAACCCCGAAGACACACGCCCACATCGGTGCCTTCTTCATGGGCTGCGTGGCGGCGTCGCTTCATCGCAGCCGTCGTTGCCGGAGGCGCCGGCGTCTTCTCGACTGAATAAATAAGCGTAAATCTCTGCTGCGACGACACTTGGCGAATCCGGCCTAAAATTGCACGTGAAGGAAAGAGCGAGCGAATGAGTAAGAGAAGCGAGAGAGAGAGAGAGAGAGAGAGAGAGAGAGAGAGAGCCGGATCAAATGTACACCTATGCCACTGTCCGAACCCGCCCGGCACGATCCCAACCATAATAAAAGCGCTATAGAAGCCAAGCGGAGACACATTTCTTTTATAAGTTCATTCGCGTCTCAGCCTACAGTTGATGTTTGAAAAATGTCAAATTAATCCGATACCACGGCGCCGTCCATATTGCGCCAATCTCTCGTGAAGTCAACGGATATGCAGGGTGTCCCTCTTATCTCTGCCACCCGAAATAACTCGGTAATTATCGACGTCACAAAAAAAATGTTCCAGACAAAAGTTGTACGATGTGAAGGGGATCATCAAATGCGACCAATTTTTTTATTTATTTCGGTGGAGGCGCTGACGCACAGTGAAGGTTACCTCCAAATTCTTTTAATGGAATGGTACATTTTTTCAACCATCTTGTGGTTCACCTCAACCTGCATAAAACATATCAGGGGGTCAAAGTCGTTGAAGGTCACTACCAAATATATGCAGCGATCTGAGATATTTAGATTTGTATTTCATTTTAATAGGTGACCTTGAATGAACTTGAATGACTTTGACGCCCGAATGTTTTTTATGCGGATTAAGGTGCTCCTCAAGATGGTTGAAAAAAGTACCATTCCATTTAAAAACGTGGAGGTGACCTTCACTATGCGTCAGTGCCTTCACCGAAATAAAAAAAATCTGCCGCATCTGATGGCCCTCTTCACACCGTACAACTTTTGTCTGGAACATTTTTGTGAAGTCGTTAATTACAGAGTAATTTCAGGTGGCAGAGATAAGAGGGACACCTTGTATATATGTACACACACGCATCCGTATTTATGCATACTCATATACACGATGCAAAGTAAACGGCAATGTGCGGATTTTTAGCCGAGATGCGAACAAAATTTGGATATTAATATTTTTTACACCCTGAATATGAATTCAGCATTCATTTATTTCCAATTCCTAAATTACTGTTAAAACGTGTCGTATGTGTAGGGAAAAACGTACTTTGCGTCCAGCCGGCGTAATTTTGGGCTTTCAACCAATAGTTCGTTATATTGGTGATCGACCGAAAATTTCCCATCGGATGGAGCCCTAAAATGCTGTAAAAGTCTAAAATAAAATGTTAGATCGTTGTGCCACTTTTTCTTAATCGCCGAAATGTTGAAATTTCAAACAACCGTAGCGGTGGCCCTATCTGAGTCAGTGTTGCCAAATACTACAAAACTTTCCTCCTAGGATCAATTTGAAATCCCCCTAAGTTTCCCTCCGAACCCTCTAAAACTTCGAATGGGCATCCTTGTGTGATAGAAACATTAAATTATTAATTAAAAACACTCGAGCAGGAATAAATTATTATTTTATTTACATAGGTGTATTTTACATTATGCAACTTATGATCTAAATAAAGTTTAATAATAAACAGACACTGGTGATTTTTTAGGCCAATTCGTAAGCGTCGTGATGGTGTTATTAAATATGAAAATAGACATTTTTACATCAAGAGACATTTTCATTTAAAGATTTTTGATGAACTATTAGAAAAATTTAGTATCGATGTTGGTTGGCTAACTTCGAGGTTAGTAAGCCTGAAGTTATGCCAGAAATGCTAAACGGAAAAAGGAATAATGCATCGTACGAATTCTTCTAATTTAACCCAAAAAAAATTCTGAAATGATAAGAATTAGCTCTCATTTCGAACTTTACAAAACATAAAATATTTCGTCAAAGGCTTGAGTATCATGTTGCGCCTCGGCTGCACTTTTGTGATCATACATATTGACGTTGAATAATTTGAGCACACGAGTGGACAGAACGAATTTAACACATGATCCGCAGTCTCTTTGTAACGTAAATCTTACCATCATGATATTTTGAAGTACTTCAAGAGACAGGTTATTGCGTAATTTATTCTTAATTACGCTGTACGTCGAAAAAGCACGTTTGACACTTGCGTTTGACATTGGTAATATGAGTGGTACTATTAAAAATTTTGCGATATTTTAAATCGCTTTCTCCAGCGGAATCACAATCTTGAAATACCTTTGACTAAAATTCAACAGAGTTGGTTACATTTGACCACGACTTATTTTGCAATTGATTTCATTCCGACTCCATATCATTCTTATTGCCGTATAAGTGAGTTCGGTGAAATTTAGTAAAAATTTCAGGTAAACTGAGTTTTACTTGTGATAATGCGACTCTAGGATGAAGCTTGGCCATCGTTTTCAGAATAGATAAATTATGTGAAAATCTTTTTTGAATTTATCGCGCAAAAGTACAATGGAATTTCTTGCACTTTTCTTTGACGCCTGGTAAGTCTTTCTCATCAATATTTTGTGCAATGGAATGAAACTCGTAGCCAAAATACATCGCTGCAGTATGCATTAGATGGGACTCAAAATCAAAATCCGCTAATTCATTGTCACATCATTTCTGTAGATTCGATGGTACAACAAGTTTTTGGGGTGAGCTTTTGAACATCAAAAATAAATTTTCAAGCAATTTAGTAGGTTCCACGTGGTTACTTACAAAAAGTAAATTCAATTGCGTTATACTACTACGTGTTATATACGTTATGAATATATTTTATATTCATAATAAATAATATAATGAAATAAATGAACTTAAATCTCATGCCCCCAAAAAATCCCCCCGTAAAAATGTAACCCCTAAAAAATCCCTTTCCATCTATCTTTCGCCTACATTTGGGGCGAAAACCCCCAAGTTATCAATACTGATCTGAGTTACTGAGAGTTTCTGGAAAGGATTTAGGTAGACTTAGAGAATGCCGCGTGATTCATCCCGATATCTCAGTTAGTTTTCCCGAAAAGCGCACTTGAATAATGCTCGCAAAAGGGGCAATGAGGAATGGAAAAATTCGCAAAAATCGATGGTCCGACTTTAAACGTCTGGCTAAAATCGAAAAATAATTGGACCTTCGTGAATCAAGTAGCAGTTTTTAGAGCAAACGATTATGAATAGAATACGAATATTCGGCTGCGATGCAAAACCAATTTGGATTCGTAATATATATATATATTTTTTAGGTCCCTATTGATGTATTTTGACCGCCTTTCGGTGTAAATAAACCACTTAAGGGACAACACCACTGTGACGGCTTCAAAAAATCGATTTTTTGAAAACCATCTAGAAAAATCTAAAATACATTTAAGATGAAGATGCCGTTGGACCCAGGTCGGAAAAATAATTATTTTCGGAGATATTGAATATTTTGTGGAGCGGTGCAGCGCTCCGTGACGCTCGGGGTCCCGCGCAGCTGCGCGCCTCAGGGTCGGCAGGTATACCGGGCCTTTCCCAGGTCCTGTGGGTCTTTCCCAAGTATTCTCTTGTCTCCCTTCACAAAAACCGGCTATTGTTATAAATATAGTTTCGAAAAAAAGCCATAGGTGGCGATAATTGAAAAATTATCATAATCAAGGCAGGTATAGGGATAGCGTCATAGCGTCAGTTTGCGAATAGAAGCGACGCTACTCGTGTCTAAACGCCCAGAATCGTTTCGTTTATAAATATCGAACGCTCAGAATTATTGTTTGCACATCGAAATGGATAATCCGAAAGTGTACGCGGGGAAAAAGGGAACAAAACGGAGCTATGTGACGAGGAGTCGAACGAAAATTTCGAATCGACAACCTCTGAACCGTTATAGCTTCGAAAATAGTTCTGCAGAGTATGTGAGCACGTCGGCGAAAAAGTTAAAATCGTCGGACGATTTAGAGGTCGGTGTTACTAACGATTTCGGTTATCGTATAGTACACCTCGTCAATGCATTGAACATTATATCGAAGTTAGTGAAGTGCAAGGTGTGTGATCGCGATATAAAGTTTAGTGAAAAAAGTTTGCGCGGACTCGGATTCAAAATCGTGGTCGATTGCGGCCATTGTGAAAAAGTGCAAATAAATTCGTGTCCTATGATTGACAATGGCTACAAAATAAATCGTCGGATCGTATTCAGTATGCGTCTTCTTGGCGTCGGTTTGAATGGCCTGATGAAGTTTTGTACATTTATGGACCTACCGCGCCCCATATTTCAGTCTTTCTACGATCGAATCTTAAATTCGATTTCGATTGCCACTAAAGCTGTGAGCACAGTGAGCAAATAAAATGTTGCACTAGAGGAGGAGACAATTTCGTTGGAAAATGGGGCGGAGGACGGAATTATCGTTTCAGGCGACGGATCGTGGCGTAAGCGCGGTTTCAGCTCGCTTTTCGGCATAACATCGCTAATCGGCTGGTACACTAAAAAAGTGATCGACGTTATGGTGAAATCAAAATATTGCAAAGCTTGCGAGCATTGGGAAAAAAAAGAAAGCACCGCGGAGTACTGGGAATGGAAAAGTACCCACGACGATGAGTGCCAGGCGAACCATAGCGGCTCCTCCGGAAAAATGGAAGTCGACTCAGCTGTCGGAATGTTTCAACGGTCTGAAGAGCTCTATGGCATAAAATATAAATATTATATTGGTGACGGCGATTCTAAAACGTTTCTGGGCATATCGAATAGCGATCCATACGACGGTTTCGAGATAAAAAAAAGAGTGCATCGATCATGTTCAAAAACGTATGGGGACGCGCGTCCGCGATATCGTGAAAAAACAAAAAGGATTGTCTGCCAGAGCAAAGCTCACCGGAAAATTGATTGACGAGTTGAGCACATATTACGGCTTGGCTATTCGGAGGAACAGCGATGATGTTGAAAAAATGAGGAAGGCAATTTGGGCAACTATCAAACATAAAATATCCACAGATAGTGAGCCACAACATGACGATTGCCCAGAGGGAGCCGAGTCGTGGTGTTCGTGACAGCGAGCGGTCGCAAGCGGTAATATTTCTGAATATCGCCATAAGCCGTCTCTTCCTGAGGAAGTATTGGAGGCAATTACGCCAGTCTTCGAAAATTTGAGCAGAGACGATTTGCTGCAGCGTTATTTGGGCGGCTTCAGGCAAAACAACAACGAAAGCTACAACAAATCAGTTTGGGCAATAGCCCCTAAGTGTCAGTCCGGGAGCAAAAAAATCGTCGATATTGCAGCTGATATCGCCGTATTATTATTCAATGATGGCCTGAGAAGCCTCATGAAAGTTTTGGAGACGTTGGGGATAACTATCCGCCCAAATTGTTTCAATTTTTGCGTTGAAACCGACGCAGCGCGAATCGAGCTGGCGGAGCGCTCGCTCACAGACGCTGCAAAAGAGGCAAGAAGAGCCTCTACAAGTTCGAGAAAAGATGCTAGGGACAATGATTTGCTTCTTGAAGGCCAGCTATATGGTGCCGGCATCGCTGATTAAAGGTAAAACATTTTTTTTCCAATTTATCGCATAAATTAACAAACCTAAAACTTTGAACGCGTTTTTCTCAAAACCACTTTTTTTAGTGCGGCACGCAACAGAACTCGAGCAATTTTTATCCGATCCACTTCAAATTTGGACTGCATCAATAAAACTAGATTATCTAAAGAAGTACTTAGGATTTTTTCGATATCTCAATAATAAAAAAAGTTATAGCCTATTTTCGACGAGAAATTTTGCTCGGAAATCGTCCTTTAATTTCAAAAGCGTGCTTATTTTTAAAAAATCAATATTTTTTCAAATCCCTGTGTACTTCTCTTCAAAATATCATATTATTAACGAAAACACTCGGTATTTTTTTTCAGATCGACTTTGAAGAGGGTTCTGCTGCGTCCCGCGAACCACTGCAGAGGCAACAGTACCTGACGCGGGAGCTTCCCCAGCGTCACCATTGGGCGTGAAAAATTTGAAATTTTTTTTTTTATGTATCTTCAATAAACAACGAACAAAACAACAACAAATTTCGAATATCTCTTTTTTTCCCACAAAAAAAAATTCTTGAAAAATGGCAAAAAAACAGGGGGTCACAGTGGTGTTGTCTCTTAAGGAGGTGAGCCCGGGTACCTCGGTAAGTAGCGACACCGCCGGCCCGAAGCACTGATAGACCAATCACGACGAGAGGACGGCTCGTCAATTGGAAGTGATGTGATTATTCGCAGTCAGTCCGATCAATCCGACCAACGATCCTGATTGGTACCGCGGGGGTTAGTTTTTCCGCCCTTCTACGGGGTAGTACTAGCCGATAGTGGATGGCTTCGCGGTGGCAGTAGTTGGCCGCTTGCAGGCCAGGGTTCCTACGGGCACCCGACGGGTGAGCTATGTTGTTATTAGCTCGGGCAGCAACCTCCAGAGTTGTTAGAGTGTTGGAAAGTCAATCGGCTTGACCAGTATAGTTGTACAAGGACCTGTTTCCGAATGCGAACTGGTAGGTTAGCATATGCTTGTTGCGGTGGTCGGCGTAGCCGACCCCGAGGTCGCGGGGCCCGTGTTGTTAAAGGCAACTAGCTATGTAACAGGACGCAAAATCTAATTCAGTTTATCTATTCTCACCGCCTGAATACGAATTTACGATTCAATGCCCCACCCCCCAACCTCTTCATTTCTATGAAAAATCGTCAAATATACATGGAATTACGTATTAAGCCAGCGTAATTTTGGGCTTTCGACAAAAACTTATTGATATTTATAATTGGTGGACACTCTTCCATCGGATAAACCCTTGAAATAAGGTAAAAGTCGAAAAAAAGAATGTCACCCCTTTCGACGACTGCTCGAGAATCGTAACAACCCCGAAATTTCAAACGGTGGTAGCATCACTTCCATTCGCGTAGTAGAACCCTTAAGGAGGGTTCCAAAAGGAACTTCAATAACTCGGAGAATGCTGCCGAGCTTAGCCCGATATCTTAAGGTTGCTGCTAAATCATTTTTGAAGGGTGGGGGGAGAAACCAAGTTTCCATGCGAATACATTGTATGACGTCACTAGTGCCAACTTATTGTAGCAAAATATTAATTGTGTGTATGAGAAAAGGAATTTGCGATGTTCAAAAAACCTATTAAAATAGACAACAAGCTTTGGCAACGTCGCACGGTTCTCTTGAAATTCGCGGTCGTTCGGTTGATTGCCGTGACTGCTACAGGTCACAGTTGTGTTACGAGCGTTTTGTGCCTGTCGGCGTTTTTAGAGGTTACGTCTGAGCAAAATAAGGCATAAAATGATTCAGAAAAAAGATAAGTGGAACGAAAAGTTTTCCATGGAAAATGTAATTTGTCAGTGCTCGTGCCTACAAGCATCGTACTATACTCACCGAAGCTAGAAACGGGAAATAGATCATAATAAATAAATGAACAAGTTCCCCTTACCCGCAATTGACTTTAACATATTTGAAATTGGCCCGCTAAGTCTGCAATTGGTTCTCCTATTCCAATAGTTCCGACGTTGCCACATTTCAATACATACGTCTGAACAAGCCTCACTTTTCGTCAACTGGTCGCATATATTCACTGTAAACAAATCTGCATTAAAATTAATATAAAAGTGCAGGAAGTCTTTTTGCAGATACCGGTTATGAATATTAGTATTGTCGTTTGAAAATCAACGCACTGCTTTTCGAATGTCTAATAATCGTTCAGTAATATCGCAACACTTAAGTACTGGAGAAATCATATACGTATCGCAGGGTATCTATTATAAGCGTATTAAAATTAATATACACAGGTTGTATTTTTAAATAAAAAAGTAAATTTGGCATAGAAAAGTGTATTAATTTTACGATGTTAGGTTAGTGTAATTGTTATTATTTACTTCCTGCGTCTTTGATAAACTCTGTATGAATTTTAATATAGAAGATCCGGAATTCTTTTAACTGATTCAGTCTGTGAAAACTAATAATCGTTATTTTAAAATTAATATACTACGTTTAGAATGTCTAAGTAATCCGTAGTAATGCTGTAATACCAAAATCCTGGAAAAATCATATACCTATTCAGAAGTATCAGTTGTGAATATATCAAAATTAATGCGCATAGCTTTTATAGTTTGTTTGGGTCTAATTAGACTTGGCTGCTTGTTCGGTTAATTCACCACTTACTTATTTGTTTTTTCCTTAGGTACAACGCTTTTCGCATTTGTTACCTATTCTTTCCCTTATTGTAATCGTTTCTTTCCTCTACTGTTTACTCCTTTCTTCTCCCCGTTCCCCCCTCTTGCAGCCGCAGCCGACTTCCCCCTCTGCATTATATTCATCATGACATTTCTGTCATGGGTATATGGAAACTGCGGAAAACATACACCAATACAGCCGGTCATCGAATTTCCCCCCCAGTCGTGAAACTAATCTTATTTCGCCGCGAAATGCCGAAGAATAACATTTCACGACGAAATGTACGAAATTGGGATTCGAACCCGGGCCCTCCCGGTCCGCTGGTTTAGTGGCGAGCACGCTAACCACTAGACCATCGCACCGGGTGTTCACCACTTACTTTACATTTGGTATTACTCGATACGTTTTTTATGATTTGATTTAACATGCTGATCAATGCACGTATTTCAAGTTTTCTGCACTGAATTATATGTATATATATATATTTTTATTTTTATTTTTTATATATGTATTCCTCAGAGGTACGGGCCTTCCCCTTTTATCATCCTCTTCTTTATTCCTTCCATTCCTTCCGACATTCACAACCCTTCCAGAGTCCCCCCCCCCCCCCCCGGGTGTTGACCGTAGCCACTCTTTCCTAATGCACTACTGTATCGCATTTGCACGAGGGCCCAGGGAAACTGCGGAAAACCTGAGCCAATAGACGCGCAAACTAGTGCACGGACAAGCGGTCACCGCTCCAAGTATTGGCAGCCTCCAATGCGGCTTAAATTCAGTGTCCGCCGAGCCCGCACACCAACCGCGCGCCCATCTCTATTGGTTCACTAAATTATATATTAAATCAGACTGTCAGAATAAACATATACTAAATCAGAGATGTCCATGCCTTCGTATTGTAAATGTCCTATTCATTTCTTAATTTTCTCCAGTCTATCATAATATTCAGTGTACAAAAAATTGTATACTCCTGAACCAAGTATCGTAAAAATTAAGAGTCAGTTTGTAATTTTCTTACTTTGTCTACATTTTATATATTCAAAACGCTTGTTGTATTTTTCAACTAAGAATATTTATTTTTCCATTAGACGCCTTGAAAAATTGTAGATAGTGTATCAATATTCAATTCGTACGTATTTTGAAATCTAAAAACGTATGAAATGTAGGTCCGGTATTGGATTTTACAACACTGAAGCCTAAATATTCATTCATATACTAAGTTTTGAAATTTCATTTGCCATAGTATTGTAAAAGGATTTTAAATTTCATATTTCTTTAAACAACATTTGGTAAGATTCAATGTACAAGGTATTGTACTTTTCAAAAGAATGAAGTTAAAAATGATAGTCATATTGCGATTTTAATACTTTTTGTGTAAATAATGAAATCATATACGTTTGTTGCATTAATCAAACAAATATTTATATTATTATGATGCGCGTCGAAAAACTCATACGCAGCATACTAATGTTCAATGTCCCATATATTAAAATGTATACGAATCTATTAAATCTCATTTACATTACTGAATTTTCCAATACTGAAGTGCGAATTTGCGTTTCATATTCCGAGCTTAGAAATTTTCAATTATAAAAGTATACTAAATTTAATGACTTTCTTATAGTGTATTGTTCATACATTCTGATTAATTAGATGCGTCACCTGTCCTCTTGTCAGTAATATTGTTCTGTACACCATCCTGCACACGATATTCGTTTGTTGGGCAACTTTCTTCACATATTCGAGAGCTATAGGGGAAGGGGGCCCAAAGCGAGCACCCGACCTAAAGCGGGCATCCTCGATAAGACTAGCGTTTTAAAACTTACCGCGCTTTCGCGACGCGGGGACGTTACCGCCGCCCACCCGACCTGCCGCAGTCGTGAAGCTCAACTGCGACCGACCGCACAGGTCGTGTGGCAAAATAACAAAATTCCACGGGTTTTGAAAAAAAGCAGAGTATGTACATCGTGTTTTGTCTATTTGTGAGTAAAACAGATCAATACTAAATGTGACTATTGTTTTTGCCTATTTCACTTTGTATCATTCGTATTTGCTTAAGGAGGAAAAAATAAGCAATGTTGAGGGATTTTTTCAACTAAGAAATAATTATTGTACAATTATCAAACTTTAGGTACACTTTAATAGTATATTTAAGTATACGAAACATTTTAAAAAAATTAATTCATCATCAAAATGGCGGAGCTGTGGCAGAGTGTTACAGCAAGGTCACCGCGGGAGTTGCGAATCGGCGTGCAGTCTAGCTTCCCGTAGACTTTGATTTGCAAATAGTTCAAACATTTTTTCAGTTAGAACTTGTATAGTTTCTATGTGACGGTAATTAAAATGAAGAAAATGCGAATTTGAGAAAATGGCACGCATTTACAAAAAAATCAACATTTCACGCAACATTTCTGTAAAATGTGGATTGAAATTTTTTTGAGAAAAACCCGTTTGCAGTTCACGCCTGCTCCGAATCTGAGCGGTGAGGCACAGCGTTGACGGGCTGTAACGTTTGAAGTTTTTCGAATTTCGCCTTGAAACTTTGGGAACATTTTCTACAGATATAGTTCTATCGTTTAGAGAAGAAAAAAAGAAATCGTTTTTTTGATCTTTGTAAATGTATATTCCGCCTCAAATGTATTCCAATCATTTGTTGGTCAGGTTTGATGAAAATGTAAAGTTGCGCAAAAGGGCAAAGCGGGCATTGCAAAGCGAGCACGTGCCCGCTATGGCCAATATAAAAGATGGCTGTGTGAAATGAAGTTGATACTTTATTATGCTCCAATGACAGATGACTACGGAAATTAAGATGATAATAGAAGATAGAAAGATGACTATGTGATTTTTTAGACATCATTTTCCCATTTATTAATCTATGTAGAAACTCACCAAAATGCTATTATTTCTAGCAACCATGTTTTTTTTACATGTTTGAAAGTGGTATTATTACCTTCTTATAACGATTTCCACTATCATTTTCAGATGGTAAATAAATATAAAAGAAAGACAAAACAAGGTTCTTGGGATGAGAGCCTTAAGAAGGATTTGAAAACTAAGGCAAAGTCAAAAAGGTAAAAAAAGATACAAACTGCAGACAAGGAAAATTGCGTGTAGATTATATGCAACGAACCATATATAGATCCTCCCACCGACGACTGGATTCAATGTATCGACTGTCAAATGTGGGCTCATGATGCATGCACTGCTTACCCTGGTGTTAGATCATTTTACTGTGATAATTGCCAAAAAAATAAAGTTTACTTACTGATAAGACGACATGTTGAGCTTTTGTTCTTTTATGATAATAATAATGAATTGTCTGCAATTAAATATGTGGGTACATTCTTAGTTTTTTCCCTCTATGATTCCCTATTTTACTACCACGTTTTTATTAACTCGCTTTGCTTGTTGTCTGTTTGTCTGTTCGGTACAAATTTTACAATCGATTTTAAACTAACTTCCCGATGAGCTAGAGACTTGAAACTTTAAACATAGCTCAGGACTGGATGACAATGCAATATCAACTCGCTTTTTGTCTGTCTGTTCGGTATAAATTTTGCATTCGATGTTGTTTTGTTTTTGAACATTGACAGCTGATGAACATACCTCTCGCCGTGAATAAATAAAGAAAAAAAATATAGTTTAGTGAAAGAGCAAAAGAAAAAAATATATATTATTAATAGTAAATAGTGCATTACTGACAATGTCTACGATAGTCAAGAAAACAGTTCCCCAACGCAAGCGACGCCTAGAGAAGGAGAAGAAAAAACGACAAGAGAAGCTTTAACAGGAATCCGAAGCAGGTAAGTTTACAAGATTAGCCTAACGGCGTAAGCGAGCTAAAGAAGTTCCCAAATGGAACAGCCGATGAACATATCTCTCGCCTCGAAAATCAAAGAGCGCGACAAGCTCAATCGAGCATAAGACAAATAGTCTGTTCTTTGAAAACGAGTATCCGAGCCCAGAATTCGCTGCTCGGAATAATCCAATGGCGTAATTTTTACCGGGCGCTCTTCGTTCAAGCCATAGTTGCCATATATGGAAAGAGTTGAAACCATGGAAATTCCTCTGCTTTCAACTCTCGATTTACATTCACAATATTGTCCTTAGTTTTGCGAACAATTTCGTTGATGTGCCTCTTAATATTGCTGCATTGGTACAAATCCTTCTTCGACAACATTGATGGCATTAATCGAAAATTGTGTCCCGACATTGAAATGCACAGTTCAGCGGATAATACCAAGTATTTCGTCAATAGCATCGCTTTGGGTGACAGGCTTTTCCATTTTGTGCTCCGCTTTTTTCCTTTTCGTCTGCATGAATGAGAATCGGTGAAATAATTATCGAATAACATCAAGAATTATTCAATATCATTACTCGCAGTATCCAGGACCAAATGAATGGAAGCCCGAGTCGCATCAGGATGTTTGTCACCAGAGGAGCTGAGGTTGGTAAAACATTCACATTCAATGCATTGAAAGAACAGGTCAATCGCCGCTATGGTAAGAAAACAGTGAAGGTTGGCGTATTGACCGGTGTAGTGGCACATCTTGATGATGGAACAACGCTGCACACATTATTTAAATTACCAGTTGAGAACGATGGAAAAATGGTGGGAAATTTGGCACCACTGACTGGTACATGTTTGAAGGTCTTGCGAAATCAGTGAAAGGACATTGAATTCCTATTCATCCATGGGATTTCCATGGTTCCATACGAAAGATTGTGCATGATCGATTCTAGATTACGACAACTAAAAAAGAAGGAAAATGAACCATTCGGTGGCATGAATATTATGGTTTTTGTAGATTTGTTTCAGTGGCCACCTCTCCGAGGAGCTCAGGCATTCCACCAGCCTGTGAGATTTATTCTGGCAACTCATTCGTGGAGACTCCACAGCCTTGAATTTTCAAGACAATCTGTATGCGGTTCGGAATCTGTATTGGCTTCTTAATCTGTATCGAGCTAGGAGAAATTATTTTACACTTTTAAGTCCGTTTTAAAAACGTGGTTAAAATTTTTTTTAAACATTTTTTTCTTCTTATTTATACCTAATCTCAGGAAAAAATACAGGGTGATCGCTTTACCCTCTGCGTACCTGCTTTAGGCTACCCCGATAGGCAAATCGGGCGTTTCTTAAAGTTTTAAAATTGGTTTCATTATTTGAATTTTGAATATTTACTGGAAATGTGTAAATGTACTATTGAACTACGATAAATGTAGCACTCGATAACAAAAAAAATGGTTAGAATATGACACTTTATAACTGCTTTTTTTAAATTTCCTTCAGAGTGCCCACTTTGGGCATCCCTCCCCTTCGCGGGAAACTGAAATGGTAACGATATCGCCCCATACCAGAGTTGGGCGTAATTCTATTTATAAATATAAATATGAATTAATTTACATCGTGATTTTCATGTGAATATAAATACAAATTTATTCATACTTCACTTATTTGTATTCACATGCACGCATACAAATACAATTGTATTCACAAATATACTGAACATACCAATAAATTCACAGAAAAAATTGTGACTATTCACAAAAAATGTGAATATTTACAAACAATCCTGTGAATTAAAAAAATCACCTAAAAATCTGGGAATGCAAATGTATTCACAAAACACTGTAAATTCGAAAAAAATCACAAAATAAGTTGTGAATTTTTCCGTATTTAAGACAAATTAAAATCAAATTCATAATGATTAGATTAAAATTTACACCAAAAGTGAGTTCTTACTTGTTGAGTTCAACACAATGTTTTGTCTCAAAATACGTAGGGACTCACTTGTGGTGTAAATTTTAATATAATTGTCGTGAATTCGATTTTAATTTTCGTCAACTTGAGAAAATTCACAATTCATTTTGTGAATTTTTTCATATTTATAATGTAATATTTGAAACTCACAACTTTTTTTACAAAAATTTCTTTTCCTCGACGCAATGTTTTCTCTCAAAATACGTAAGAACTCACTTTTGGTGTAACTTTTAATCTCATCATTGTGAGTTTGATTTTAATTTGTCTTAAATTTTTTTCTTTAACTTACTTTGTAATTTTTTTTGTATTTACAATTTTTTGTGAATACATTTGCACTCAGAGATTTTGATGTGAGTTTTTTTAATTCACAGATTTTTTCGTAAATATTCATTTTTTTGTGCATAGTCACCATTTTTTCTGCGAATTTATTTGTATATTCAGAATATTTGTGAACACAATTGTATTTGTTTGCATGCATGTGAATACAAATAAGTAAAGTATGAATAAATTTGTATTTATATTCACTTAAAAATCACGATGTGAACAAATTCGTATTCGTATTTATAAATAGAATTACGCCAAACTCCGCCCCATGCAACCAATTCGATCAAGCGGAGATTGACGTAAGCTTTAAAATGTGATATGGAATAAACGAGTGTGAAAACCTCCGTTCTTTTGTCGCCAGTATATTCAGAAAATATTCATTCACACTAGTAAAATTTTCATTAATATCTGTTCACCCGAACGTTTTTAAGCAGCAATCTCAATTCCTTCTACGAGAAAAAGCCATTAGAAAATCTCGACAATCGACAGTCGAAGCTGGCTCCGGAAATTTGATTCAGAATACGTCCAGCGGATCGGGAATACGTCCTAGCCGGATGGGCCGAGGTCCATTCGCACTCTAGATAGATTGCCCTCAAAATGAGGGCACAGCAGATTTTTCAAGAGAAAAGCACGATTCCCAAGGGTCGCGTCAAGCGAAAAGGTCTACCTCTAAAAGTTCTTCGTAGCCCTCCGTATATATACAATAGAGTGGCTCAAATTTGAGCTTTATTTTTTCCCCTTTTTCGCACCATCCAATTATCTTCTTTAAAGGAAAAAAATTGTCGCGGAATTTGCGAGCAATCAAAAAATATTTAAAGGCCATCCAAAAAGTCGAGTTTTCATTTGGAAAAATAGTTATTTTTTTCTTTCACTTCTCACCCATGCATTTTACGCTTTATAATTTTAAAATTAAGCTCGCAAAACCTCTAGTCGGCCAATCAATATTTAGTGGTCGCTCGAGAGCTTCGAAATTTCCAATTGTCGCGATTTTTTTTCTATTCTTACTCATAAATTTAACACTTTGTAGAGTTTTCAAAACAATTAACCCTTTTACTTTAGAAACAGATTTTTTAAATTTACCTCCCACTTCTAACCCGATAAAATGGGGGACCTATAATTTTGTTTACGGACAAGAGATTTAAAGAATTATTTTATGAGAACGAAGATTATAATTCTTGGGTTAGGAGTGTGAGATAACTTTAAAACATCTGTTTCTACAGAATAACGATAAATTGATTTGAAAATGTTACCAAGCGTCAAATTTATGAGTGAGATGAGTAAAAAAAAATTGGCAAAAATTGGAAATTTCGAAGCTCTTGAGCGAGCAGTAAATATTCATTGATAGGCTAGAGCTTTCACGAGGCTAATTTAAAATTCATAAGTAAGAAGTGAACGAAAAAAATCGATTTTTCAATGAAAATCTGAATTGTTGGAAGCCTTGAGCGACCTCTAAATATTTTTTGACCTCTCGCAGATTTCCCGACAATTTTTTTTCTTTAAAAAAGATAATTGGATAGGGAGAAAAAGGAAAAAATAGAGCTCAAATTTGGGCCACCCTAATATACACGGTAGATAGGGAATCGGATAAAGATACCCATTGGAGGTGAGAGAGGAGATAGGGATAAAGTGTGGTATCGGCATAGAAATAAGGGGTCGGATAGGAATGTGGCTGCAGGGTGGAATAAAGATATGCGGGGTGAGTGTAGTACCTTAGAGCTTACACAAAGACTAAGACATAATACTCGACGAATATCTATATGCGTGCGAATTTTTTACTTCCAGATATCGAGCGTTAAGGGGCTATACTAGTGTGAACGCTGAAAATTTGGGTGATTTTCGGGAATCTTTCGGAAGAAAAGTACTCAATTAAATGTTTCGGAAAATAAAGAATATATTTGGCTATATTTGACCTATATTACATAATTTTTTTATAGAAAAATATTGAGATCCCAGCGCCTTATGCTGTTAAGCCATCCGCATAAATTGCCTAAATTAGAGAAAATACTTTATTCTCATATCCATAGAATAAGAACAAATATAAATACAAAGTAAAAATATATGCTCATATATTTTTTCGTTAATATAACTCGCTATGTCTCATGGCTTGCGTACGTGACCAAGCAACCAACGCACAAAGCAACTTTGTCTAGGATTAAGTATCGATATTTCACGGCCTGCATATGCGCCCGAGCTCTCAACGTTTACGTAAATATTTTATAAGATTAAATTTTATTGCGGTTCGCCTTCGGCGTGAGTCCGTCGTCCAAAACCGTTGAAACACTGCAGACTGATTCAGACTAACTTGTGGGAATATATACTTATCGATGGGTCCCACGGATGCATTCCTAGAAATGCAGTCACGTAAACCCTTGCCCCACTATCGCTATCCGACGAATATCGGCCCTGCGTAGCACGGAACTGACGACCTATAAATTAGAATCGTGAAATCACTGTTACGGAGAGGTTCTCTCCTGAAGACCTCTACTGTTAGCTGCTACGCTATCGATACTCCGTATAGTACACGGGATAACACGCGCAAGTTTTCATTAAGAAACTCCGTAAATTACGTGAACGCGTTTGTTGTAACGTTTAAACCATCGCGCTAAGAAATCGGAAGCGTGTTATCCGCATCCGAGTAAAAATAACATCGATGTAACGAACTGATATAAGTGTAATTAAATGTTTGACACAATTAACTCGTGATCTTCTCCTTTGTGTTAACCTGAAGACACCTTGTTCCAAATCCTGGCAAGCTCTGATTCTTCACCCGTTTCGCATCGTACTCACCAAGGTTCGTCCTCTTTCTGTAAAGACGTCGACTGTTTGTTATAACAGGAGTCCCAAGGAAAGAGACCTTTGATCAACATTTCGGTAAGTATCAAAATATACGTGGAACTCATCTCACTCCCAATATTGGTCCTGATTCTGACATCAAGGAAAGACTGCGCCGTCGATAAAGACACCGTTGGGCTACAGACCTATAGTTACGCGTATTACCATCCTGACACGTAATACAGCCCTGGAAAGGCTTCACCAAAAACTTAACCTGGCGATTCGAAAACCAGAGGTTCTTTATAAAGACGCGTTATCTTTTGATGTGTACTTTGCACAAGGACAGAGTTTATAACGAACGCTAGTTGGATTCGAGTCATCGAGCCATTTTGCGTAACAATGCGCTGCCTTCGGAGGCGCAAAAAAAAGTTCCTCCACTGCTGACATGATTTCGACCGATTGAGTAGCTGAAACCGAAAAAGGAAAAAAAGTCGTTAAACTGGAAGGTATTTCCTGTACAATGACGTAGGATTTTCAAAAAATATCAAAATCTAACAAAATGGCGTAGTTATGAAAAAAGTCTGTTTTCTTGCCCATAAAACAGTCGTTTTTTCAATGCCAAATCCTCAATTTTCATCCAATCAGAAATATCCTACGTCATTGTAGAGTAAATATATTCAAAAGTACTCAGTTCAAATTTCAAGTCAATCGGATAATTGCTCTTTGAGTTACAATGTCAGCAAATTTGAAAAATCTCATTTCGAGAAGAACGCGTTTAAACATTTAACTATCGACTTTTGCAAGATAAAATGATATTGATATAAATTATATAAATGATAATGATATTCTTGAAATTATAAACTGTCGAAAAAAGGCATAAAAAAAATCGATTTTTCGAAAGTGTGACACTGGTATAGCCCCTTAATGGTCGGGTGTGTTTTTTCGAGATCGAAAATTAACCCTTAGTCTGCCTAGGGGGGTCGTTTGCATCCGAGCAAAAATCAAATGTCGGTGTAACTCCTAAATCCGCTCACGTGAGGCGCTGCTAGGCTTATGTAAAAAAGTTAGGCCCCTCTAGGACCGACCTGAGAAGTGGCGCTGTTCTAGTCCTTCCCCAGCTGTTGTAAGGAGCAATTGATTTTTGTTCCGGACGCAAACGACTTCCCTAGGCAGACGGCGGTTGTCAAAATCGTAGGTAATTTTTTTTTCGTTTCTTCGCTTGAAAGTCTTTATTGAGGCTATAAAAGTGCCACAAAAAATTGGGGCGCGAAAAAAAAATTCGATTTTTTTTCAAATTTTTTTAAAGTTGATTTGTAAAAATGGCGCAACGATCCGCCGAGGACGTTGTACGGGAACTCCGTCCCGGCAGGGATATAGTATATTTCGGCGGCGAAGAGATCGAAAGCGAAGCGGACGCTATCGAAGATGAGGAGAGCGCGGACTCCGAAATGAATATCTCGGACATCGAATCTGACGACAACATCGAAAATTTATTATCGCACATTCACGAAGTGCTGGCTCCAAACGAAATTTCAGATCGCAATCTCTGTACGACGAAAATGGGCAAAAGAAAGCGATGCGCGTTGTGCCCAAAAGAAAAAGATCGGAAAACGAACTATTGTTGCATTAGGTGCAAAAAACCGATTTGCGAGGATCATAGGATTACACTCTGCCCGGGATGCTTTGTGTAACTCGCTTAACGGATTTTTTTTTTTTTTTTTCATTTGTGTTTATAAAACTTTCTTCCTATTTTCTACAATAAAAACATATTGTGACACTTAACGATTGAGTTATTATTGATTTTATTACTTAGTTTGTATTTAATACACATTTATTGCCTTTTTACTCCGAAATTTTCGACTAAATTATTGCCAATTTTCAGGTCCCAAACTGAAGGTTAATTTAACAAAAATTGGACGCGGCTCATTTTTTTTCTCGAAAGCGACAATCTTCCCCTTTAATATTCTTTTTTGGCAGTTTCGATATCTTTATTTGTCTTAAAGTTATGATTTTTTGAGTAAACAAATGCATTGACCCCGTTTTTCATCATTTTTTTGATAAAAAATATATTAAAAAATTGAATTGTTTATAATTTTATGATCGATACTTCAACTTAAAGGTTTAAAGAAACTCCATGAATTTTTTCAGATTTTTAGCCTCCACAGGTTGAAAAAACGTCAGGACGCCAACGACCCCCCTAGGCAGGCTGAAGGTGCCAAAAAACCCTAGGCAGACCAAGGGTTAAAAAGGAAATCCCTCCAAGAATAAGAGATAAAAAACAATATAGAGGGGGAAGATTTGCCACTGATGGGATTTCAACGCGGGCGAAAAGAAGGATGTATATATGTGTGTGTGAGTGTGTGTGCGCGCGCGCGTGTGCGCGCGTGTGTGTGTGTGTGTATGTGCGTGCGTGCGTGCGTGCGTGCGTGCGTGCGTGCGTGCGTGCGTGTGTGTGTGTGTGTGTGTGTGTGTGTGTGTGTGTGTGTGTGTGTGTGTGTGGTATTGTTGAACAGGTCGCGGTCGTACGCTAAAAACATCGGAAGATGCAAGTCACACGAGCCCGCAAGAGCCCGTGCCGCGACGCTGATACAATAAACAAGCGAGACAAGCTAAATATATTTGAGTGTTATAGAAAAGTTTTTCTCTCGTCGCGCCGGCGCATCGGATGTCGTAAATTTATACTACCGGAGCGCGTTTAGTTTACGATGACATTGGCCAACGCGGGCCGATAATAATCGACGAAATTCTCTTCGTCTCATCGACCAAAGAGCGTCCACGACAGCTGCGGACGAAGCCCGAATTTCTCATTTTTCTAAATTCGATCGTTATCGATGAATATCGATATCGATCAAAAGTTGTTCTTTTTCGCTTTTGATCGTAATCAACAATTGGAGCAATTTCTCGAGAAGTATTTCTTATTCTCAGCTGCCGTCATTTGATTTGGTCATTTGGATCTTGGCTGATGCTTGCTATTTATTCGCTCATGGGCACGCTACGGACTGCGCGATCTTAAGCACGTCCGCTACAGTTTACCCCACGCGTTTTCATGGAATCACGCGATTACGACTTTTCCATTTCGATACAAAAACCTACATAAATCAAGGCGACTCGAACTTTTCATTGCGAATCGTATTCTTGGGTAGTCTGCGGGGAATAATTATTTCGTGAATTTCACAACGTGGAGACCAAAAGTCTTGTACGTGATGTGTTTTTAACCCCGGAAAATTGAGTAATATGTAGTACGTGGTCCATGTGCAAATTTCTCTTTTTTTGGTTTCAGTTAGACTTCAGTGGTTCTGCGGATTGCGATGTTGAAGTATTTCAGTAATGTCACATTTGAATCGTAATCGAAATATTTGGAATTCTGAACGAGACAAGCGATCGTAAATAATTATTCTCACCATTGAAAGCACTATCGAGGCCGATTCTGCCCCATGTCAACCGGTCAGTTTGGGGCCTAAAAACCGCGTCGGTCTGCAATACATTTTTCTGGTAAGAGTATTGGGATGACGAGGTCGGGATATTGCACTCAATCGAATACATAGTCTTGCCAAGTTTGAGTTTATAAAAATTAACAAATGTTGCTAAACAATGAAGTTATTATTATTTAAGAAATTGCCACCGTTGCTGCATGGCCAATCGTTGTAGATTCTAGCTGAGAACTAGGGCGATCCAAAATAAGGAATTAAAAAATTTAATTTTACTATAATAATAAAACACCAAAACTGGTGGATGGGCGGTCGGGGTTCGGCTCTAGCGGTACATCGAGTTAAGCAGTAATGTACATGGCCAATACTCAGACCAGTAACCGCTCAGTCGTGCAGCGGGTGGCGTATCAACCAGTGAGCGAAAGGCCCATACTTCTGATACCTTGGTGTAGATACTTGAGTTAAAATCTGTGCACTAAAGAAAAAGGAGAACATGGGGCCGTCTATACCGGTACGGGGTTTGCACAGTTTCCCTGTACCCTCGGTAAATGCGGTATAGTATGGCTTAAGACGGCTGTGGACGCAACGGAAGTTAGGTTAAATCAGTGAAGTGCGGGTAGGGAGTGGTAGGCAAGGGTTCAGTTAGGAAGGGTAATACGTAAAAATCCGTGAGGGTATACGTTGGAACTCAGGAATTAATTGAGGTCTCAATTGAATTAAAGATTCTTACGGTATTCTTTTTATGAACCCAATTATTTAATGATTAATTGTTTTTCGTCTATAATCAAGTCAAAATACATCCCAGTATATTGGTAAAATTTCAAGCCAAGTTACCGAACTTTTAACGAAAAAATACGTCTCTAAAAATCGCCTCATTTATATGGCACTTTATGGCGATGACACGCTGGCTACATTTCTATCTAATAATTGACAAGCTGGCGAACAAAATCGGCCTTGTCCACACAATATATTTTATTTATTTATGTTGTGCCTAAAAACGGCCATTTTGCTAAAAAGGCAGTTTTTAACAAACTTTGAGGTGTTTACAGCCGGATTTGATTCAAAATATTCCGGGAGCTGATCAAGGTGTGCTTGAAAAACACGAAAAATTAAGAAAAAATATTTACGTAGTGCTGGCAAGCCCGGCTTTGTTCGCCAGCTACTCAATTTATATATTAAATAACTCCAAATGCCTAACTATAATAAAATATAATAGTTTATAAATAACCAAATCTATTAACTGCTCAACGCGGGTGAAATTTTTCAAAGATACTGCAACGACAATTAAAAATACGGTCGCCGAATGTTTAATGAAAATATTAACTATAAAACTTCGAAAAATGTGACAAGCAGAAGAATTTTCGTAGCCACGAGTTTTCAGAGAAAATGTAAAAATGTGTAAATCTCCTAAATTAGCGTGAAACTTTTTATTCCCGTTTATCGGTGGGTATAATAATAGTATAATAATTCATTGCGACTTATTTTTATCCAGCGTCACTGTAATTTACCAATGATTCAGAAGAGCCCTGCTTATGCCCTCACAAAATACGGCCCTCCACGAAAGGAATCCCTTGGAGCTGAATATAAACATAATACTTTCTCAAATTACTGCTACTTTATCGAAAAAGGATATTTGAAAAGTTTGGTATACGACGAAAAACAACTCAATTAATTTAACAACAAACCATCCTCTCAGACATTAGAAAATGTTATAAACCATGCTCTGACCGAATTTGAAGTAAATCCGACGAATACATTTTGAGATACGACCCACACCGTTTCATAAAACAAAGTTGCGAGAAAAACGCAAACGAAAAGACGGTAAATCGTCAGTTGGGCAGTTAGCCGCAGCGCAGTGCGTGATTCCATCCTTCACAAAAAACGTCATAACTCGGTCATTTTTTTTATTTTTACAAAATCTTTGCTGCAATTCGAAGTTAAGAAGACTGCTCATGGTCTATGCGGGGCAGGCGGCAAGAGGGGGCTTAAACACGGGCGCCTGTAACGGCTGCCAACCCCAAATAATCAAATTTTCGGTTACGTAAAATAAATCTATTTCAGCTAATAAACATGTGGAATGCTTATAATTAACTGTTTAGAAATGTAATTAATCTTTTTCGTTTATTTACATCGCGAATATGTTATTAACCAAGTTGAAATGTGGCAAACGCGCAATTTAGTCCTCCGTAACTGGTATTACTGAGCTCAGATATGAACGCCGCGTCGTGAGCGCGTAGCTGTCAAGCATACTTCGCAAATTACTTTTTTTTTGTTCGGCGAAAATGAAAAGATGGAAGGGAAAAATGTAAACAGAAAAACAGTGCAATCGACGGTTGGAGCAAGTACAACCTGGAAAGCGGCAGAAAAAAGTAGTTGAGCCGAAAAATGAATGCGCAGTCGAGGGACGACACGTAATTGATTTGATGATTATGTCGAAAAACGTGCACTGCACCTTCTTCAAATAATGATTCAAAATATTTAAATACACTTTATGAAAAGGCCGTAAGAAATTTATAGTGAGTAAGCAATAGTTTGTGCGTTTCAAATTTTTGCGCCTTTTCAAAATGGCCGACTTGACATCAGCGTTGCCAGGTGCCGTAGGGGGTTTTATCGTTTTACGCGAATCAGCTGAAATTTTCTGTTTTATTTCACGAATATCTCGATAACAAGACAGTCAAAACGCTGTACTCTTCGTTGAAATTATTCTTATAAATCTCAAGAAATTTTTCTGCCCATTCCATTTAATTTTTACTATTTTTATTATGTTGCGACAGTCGTATTAGAGTTCTCATGAAGTTTTTGTTATGTCGCCCGTGTACAAGAGCCTAACTTCAATAATTAATTGCTCAACAATCACGCAGACGAAATACTTGAAATTTTACACGGAGTCGTAACACCTATTCGCAATTATCCTTAATAGATTTCATCAAAGTCTTCTTATTTCTCGATCGCTGAGCAACCTCCTTAAGACCTGAGGCTCTAAAATTATGCCACAAAAAGATTGTATTTTTTTTTTTAATTTGACGCTCGTGCAGACCCTTTAACCAGCGTCGCTCTGGGCTAATACTTGAATGACCCGCTCCAATGACGCAAACCAATGCCCCGTGAAAAACGACGCAACCAACCCAACCTCGAGCCAGCGTCACGCCAATCACATTCTGCCATTGGCCGATGAACGGCAGCACTACCGGTTCAGTGTTGCGCCTCGGTAGGAGTGATCTCTTCGGCCCAACGCTGGGATGTACGGTTGGCCAATAGTAGGCTTACCGGAAATCCTAACAATTGGCCGGGTATTGGCCCAATATTGGACTCGTGAAAAACGACCTAACCGACCCAACCGTGAGCCAGTGTTACGCCAATCACATTCTACCATTGGCCGATGAACGGCAGCACTACCGGTTCAGTGCTGCGCCATGGTGAGTGATCTCTTCGGCCCAACGCTGGGATGTACTGTTGGCCAATAGTAGGCTTACCGGAAATCCCAACAGTTGGCCGGGTATTGGCCCAACATTGGGCGAAAGCGATCACGGTCATTGGCTGACGGTTGGCGTGATCACCGGCCGATAGTAGGGCTAAGGTCGGCTTGACATTGTTGGCGCAATATTCGGGCTAGTGTTGGCCCAGCGTAGGGCTGTGAAAACAACCCAACGCTTAGCCAACAATCGATCAGATTCACAAGTTTCTGTGCTCAATGATTGCTCATTGAAAGAATTATTATATTCACTAACATCGTTATGCACAATCACTTGTTCGTGGAATGTTTCCAAATTTGCTTCACTATCTACTTGTCTTTTTGTTTCGTTGCCTCTGATCCTAACCTGCTGTAAAGAGTCTTCTAATTTTTGTCGTCGTTTTAACACTCGACATTTCTTAAAACTATCATAATAACTCGGCATTTTTTTAATACACCACAAAACTTTAGTATAAATCAATTTTATTTTTAATAAAGTGAACTTCAGATAACAGTTATTATGAGCCATGCTAAAATTGTCATGCTAAAAATAAGCATTGGCAAAACCACGGTCAAACGATTGGCTCAGACTCGGGGCCTGCGCTCGTCCCGATAATTGGCCGACGGTCATTAATTAGTACTGGCCCAGCGTTGGCTCTTCGATGGTGTGCCGAGCTTCAATTCGAGACTGGCAAACCCATGATCAACCGATTGGCCCATGTTCCGGGCCAACGCTGGAACCCGATAGTTGGCTGACAGTTGGTAATCGATATTTGGCCCAAGGTTGGGTGTTCGTTGGTTTGCCATGCTTCAAATAAGCACTGGCAGAATCATGGCCAAATCATTGGCCCGTATAAAGGACCAACACTGGGTATTAGTGGTTGGTGCTGAACATCGTACCAAGCGTCGGCCGTATCTTAAGCGCTGGCAAATTTACGGGATGTTTGCGTCTCGACTACCCAGCCTCCCGCAGTTTCGCCGAGTTTCCGGTAATGGATACCGCGACCCAGCGAAAATCGCCGCCTGTGTGTCGGCCTAGGCTTTCTGCAGTTTCCCTGTGAAAGGAAACAGGACTGATCCGAGTACTCGCCGCGTTGCAACGATAAAAGAGCCACCGAAGAGACGACGAGAAGGAAAAAGGGCTCGAAATTTTGTAGCTCGCTCTCTTTATTTTTGCTTCCTTTTCCTAGGAGTCTCTTTTCGTCCCCCTTGGCCTGACCAGCGGGACCATGATCGTAGCCGTGGTTGCCTTTGTCGCCGTTGTCGTCGACGACGTCAACGCGGGTACGCAAATAAACGGCGTCGCGCTGTCTGGTAACCGAGGGCACCTGATCACAAGAGATGCACGCGCCAAGAGCAATCAGTCTCTCTCCTGCCGACAAATGACAACGACTGCTGCGGCCACACTATCCTCACGTTGCCGGACACCATGATTAAGCTTTTTCGTCGAGAGTAAAAGCCTCTCGGGATCTCAACGGGATGCTATATTTTCTTCTTTTATATATATATACGGATGCATATGGATACGTTTACTATTATAATGTATTTATATTTATAGCCTACCTTACGATTTGTATGTGTATATATATATGTATCCATGTGTGTATGTGTGTTAAGTATACACATATGCATTGAGCTGTACAATGTGGCTGCATCTCTGCCAACTGGATTCAAGAGGTTTCTAGAATCTTAGCGCTACAAATAATATAGACGTAAATCTGTGATCTTGTGTGATCTCGCTAAAAAATCTCTGCGTCTTGACTACATTTTTTTTCGCTGTTTTTGTTTTTAATTTAGTCCAGTCGAATTCGACGAAACGAATAAATTCATCGGGACCTTATGATTTTTGAAAGAGTAAAATAATAGCTGTCCTTTATGGAAAAAAGTGTAATTGATTAATTGTGTTATTTTATTTTTCCATTATTATTTTTAGATAAATTAAAGCTGTTTGAAACTTGTGTGTAATCGGGAGGGAATATTTACAAGGCATTTTTCATGCAACTGTAATTTGTGCAAAAATAATCATATCGAGACTGCAAAAAAGGGCGTTTTAAGCTGTCGTCAATTTTTAAGAATCTTCAACTGGGTTTGATGAATATTCATTGATTGTTGAGTTATTCATGTTTGAAGGTAAAAGTGGAAAGAAATATTTTATTCTCAATCCTATATACCTTCAATATGTAATTTAAATAATATTTTAATATAATTTTTTTGAATAAACGTGTGGATAAAGAGCTGTACATTTGTGTAAACATTTAATCGCAATATAACGTTTGCAATGTGAAGTGTCATGATGCTTCATATTCCAAACATTGCTTCATATTGGGCCATGGCCCAAAGCTCGAAACAAAAGTACCATCCGGGCCATTGTTCTTTCCGATTAGGGGTGAGTATGATCGTAAATTAATGAGGTCTTCTCACCTTAGACGCTAAAAAAGGCTATTTGCATGAATTCTTTTGATAAGTTTATATTATAGATATTGATATAAAAATTGTTACACTTAATAAATACACTTCCGAAATACATTTGATAAAGTTTTTTATGTATTCATGTCATTTACCCAAACAAACTTTAAACGCGTTTTTCTCGAAACAACGTTTTTCGACGGTTTGTTGATAAAATCTCCGGAAACACTGAACCGATCCTTATGAAATTTGAACAACATATTCTTTACAAGTATAGCTATAGCGCATATCAAGGATTTTTTTTAAATTTTGATATTTACAATTTTTTTGCAAACAACGGTGAAGAACACTTTTTTTGTTTTTTCGAAAAACGTCTGCCATTTTGTTATTTTTGCATATATCAAAAATCGTACGATATGTGCTATAGCAATTAACATACTGAATCTAAAACCGTTTGATTTTTTTGTTTCGGATGATCTATCTCCGAGATTTCATCAACAGCGTGAACTTGCAATTTTTTTAGGACATTTTTTTAACTACTATTTTCGTCTATAAATAGTGACTGAAATAAATAAATATTTTTTAAAATCCATTCCTAAAGTGTATTTATTAAGTGTAACAACTTTTATATCAATATCTATAATATAAACCTATCAAAAAATTCATGAAAATAGCCTTTTCAGCATCTAAAGTGAGAAGACCCCTTAATGTTGGTATAATAATAATCGCAATTTATTTTTAATCGCGAATCGTATACATTTTTTCGCCAATGCGAATATGCGGCTCGTGAATATATGTGGTGTTATTCTAATTGGAGTGTGTGAAATTGACCGGAGCAAAAAAATTAGAGTCAGAGCGCGTGAAAGTGCGTGTGACGGGGCAGCGCGCATGTGTTTTACCGCACAGCCACCCGTCCCGCAATCTGTTAGACACGCTCGCACGCCGACGCGAGGATGGCTGAATGGAGTATCTGGTTTGCGTCAGCCGAACGCCACACGAGCTTTGCGTCGCCCAGGCTCGCCGAACCAAAACGAACTTCATTCTGCATGGGCGTATCCATGCTTGGGTCGCCGTAGATGCGTGCAAGAAAATGATCCAGTTTGTATACACAAAATCGACACCCGGAAAACGGCCATTACGTATTAGATCAATGTGGATACGACATCTACGGATATTTATAATTGAAACTCGAAACGACATCGCTGGTGATTATTTTATTCCCATTTATATTGTAATCCCCCGAAAAACTCTAAGAGAACTATCCGAAAAAAATGCGGTGCGCTTCTGGGCCGGGATTCGAACCCCGGGAACTTTCGATTGCCGGTCGCCTGCTCTGACCACTGAGCTACGCCAGCCCGCTTACCTCACCATTCTGGGATAGTCTCGATATTCGTAACGCAACGTGACAATATGTGGAATTGAGAATTATGGCGCAACGGGAACGGTTTTGTCAGATGACTTTGGGGCCTTTGTGGATCATTGTTTCATTGATAATCTGGAGGTTCAATTCGTTGATCATTCTTTTAACCCCTAAGCAGCATGGCGAAAAATAGATTGCCGAGGAAATTATGGCTGCATTATCGTGGATGGAAATTTGATAGTATATAGTTCGATTTCAACGGATGTTTGTATTTTTTGTTGTTTGAGCTAAGATTTGATACGATAACCTAATAATTTGTTAACTAAAATACCGTAAGTCTTCTTTATTTGTCGTCCAAGCTTAAAGCTGAAGATAATGAATTTTAAAAATACAAAAATCCTGAAAACACAAAAAAACGAAACAAAAAATAATAGATACAGAAAACAAAACCAAAAATAAAAATACAAACAAAATACGAAAAGTACCCAAAAACTCAAACACTAAAATTACAAACAAAAAAGTTTGATACATGAAGTACAAAAAATATATAAAACCGGATTCAACAACCGCCACGTCCTCTATTCGTGACTCTGGGTTTGGCAGAGAGCGGGATAGGAAACCATTCAAAATATTCTTTTCCGTTTTTATTATGGACTACCTTTTACCCGCGACTTCGTCAACGTGGATCTCAGCATTTTATCAAGTGAGAAGATAAACCAATACAGAAAATAGTAAGAAAGAAACAAAGCAGGTTGGGTGTCATATTTCTCAAGCACATTTGTAGACTGACTGACTGAGGTAAGTCTTGGGTTGGGTGACTACCACACTGTATGGCTTTGCAATATAGTACTGCGGACAAAATTGTATAATTAATGGTCTTCGACAAGCATATGTAAGTTTTTTCCTCGATACTCTCGAAATGCCCACACATAGTTGATCATGCGAAAAGTAAGTGGTGTCCAAATGCATTCCCACCCCTTTCATATGTAAAATCTAGTTCAAGGATTGAACTGGCCCCTCTAATTTAGGAATGGAGACTTTATCTCGAGAACAACATATCGCAGTTGTTTCCTCTTTCAATTTCAACGCTCCGCAGAATCTACACTCTACTCATCCGTTCCATTTTTATAAGCCTGCGACTACCGTAATAATTTTTCGTAAGAATTTACCGTAAGAATTTTTTCGGGTACTCGTCTCACATCGGGTACTCGATACGTCGTGTTGCTGGAACAAAATTTTGTTTCATAGTATAAATAGCGCCACGGAAACGTATCAAAACGAACGAAACAGACTCCAGCTTTATGTTCTCTACCCTTCGCCGATAGGTTGGAGTTAATAAGAAATACAAATAATTTATTTAATAATTTTAGTATTTTTGTTATATATATATATATATATATATGTGTGTGTGTGTGTGTGTGTGTGTGTGTGTGTGTGTGTGTGTACACACACACACACACACACACACACACACATATATATATAACAAAAATACTAAAATTATTAAATAAATTATTTGTATTTCTTATTAACTCCAACCTATCGGCAAAGGGTAGAGAACATAAAGCTGGAGTCTATTTCGTTCGTTTTGATACGTTTCCGTGGCGCTATTTATATATATATATATATATATATATATATATATATATATATATATATATATATATATTTATATTCACAATTTTTTCCGGCACACTTCTTTTAAAACACTCGCATTTCAGGAAATATCGAGATATTTGAATGTCGAAAAACTGAATAAAAGCAAAGGTCTTCGTCGAATTTTTATTAATTCTATCTAGTGCTAGCTGGTAATTTCGGCGATTCGTTCTTTTTAATTTAATTTTTTATCATAAAAAAAAGTCATCAATTTATCATTTCGAGTTAAAGCGTGTTCTTCAAACGCTCATATCTCTGAAACTAATTAAGATATTTTCAATTTTAAAATGTCAAATGGAAGCTACAGTCTTCTCGCTTCGAATAAACACGGGGCGTTGAATCTTGGTCTTTTTGGGTTTTTTCTCCATTTAAAACCCACGTTAAAAGAATTAAAACTTTAAGGCGTTCGCCAGAACAGAAAATATTTATTGTACTATTTTTCTTTTCGGACACTTTTCAGTGATGCCAAGATGCAACTTTCCCGCGCTATTACGATACGATCCGCCAAAAGTTACCGTTTTTCACTCCACCCTAACAGACACACACACTCGCACGTACCTACACATACACACACAGGGTAGAAAAGTGAGGCGAAAAAAGATTTTTTACAGTACTATCATTTATTCGTTTTATCGGCTTCTTCGAGTTTTCGTTTTCTCCTTTTATTTGGCCGATACACCTAAATAAAAAATAACTATAAATAATAGTTACGGATCTCCGAGTCGTTCACGAATATTCGAAGCTTAAAAGTACTCGACATTTCCGAGTACCAAAAATTTGAGCGTACCCGATTACCAAATTCGGGTACCCGATAGTGATGGGTAATGCAAAAACGTAACCCGTCGGAAACCCGACCCGACCCGAACTTCGGGTACCCGAGTGCATCGGGTACCCGCACACTCCTAATATCGATATATAGATAATAGTTTGCCATAAATGGTTTACTAAATTTTTAACCGTCATAATGTATGCGAGCTTCAGATCTGAAGCCTGGTCTCAAATTCAAAATTCGCGACCACAAACATCTAAATATATAAATACTCGTCGAATTCAAACTATTTTCAAAATTTGCATTCGCCTTTTTGAATTTCGACAATCTGATATCAGCCACCTCAAAACCCATAAGACACTTACTATGGTCGAAATCAAACTATTTTTCAAATTTGCATCCACTATATTCGATTCGCAATTTTGAATCGTGAAAATCTGATTTCAGATTTAGATTCAGCGGCCTCAAAAACCATTATTTACGAAATAACAGACTAATCGGTATAGTAAAAAGATTTTTTTTCTTCAAATGCCTCTATATGTGTCATAACATAAAAGTGGCACGACTTCCTTCTTCGAATATGTGTGTCAATCATAGTCAAGGGGACCGTTCTTTTGAGAGTCATCCGTTGCGTGGATTTCTGTATCATCTTTGGACTCATTTCCGCATCATTTCTGGATTCAATCTCAAGATCATTTGCTTAAGAATCGTTCTTTTGAGGATCATTCTGTTAACGATGTTTTTGCGGTTCGTTAACTTGAGGATTATGCTTTTGAGAATCATTATTTATGGATACATCGTTTGTGGATTAATTATGGATGCTTTTTAGAAATTTTGTTTTTAAGGACACCGAAATTGGTGGATGGGCGGTCGGAGTTCGGCTGCAGTGGTCCTTCGACCTTGTGCATGGCTGATGCTCGGACCGATGACCGCTTAGCCATGCACCGGCTGGCGCATCAACTAGTAAGTAAAAGGCCAATACTTCTGAGACCTTGGTGTAAAGCACTTCAGAACATGTCCGTGCACCAGGTATACAGTAGAATATGGGGGCCTCTATTCTGGTACGGGTTTTCCACATTTTCCTCGTACCCACGGCAAATGCCAGTAGAAGAGCGAGGCCAGTTTTAATCGCGGGATCTCAGGGGGGAGCGGGGCGGGGGGACCAGCGCGGGGAACGCAAGTGCGGGGGCATGCACGGCGGGGGGTGGGGGCGGGGGTACGTGACGTCACAGAGGAGGATGTCAGGGGCCTTTGTGGAGGGGGTAGTCATGTAGTCGGAAGAGCGACTGGAGGGAGGGGGAAGCCGGCGTCAACTAGTGTTTTGTGTGTGTGTGTGCGCGCGCGCGCGCGTGTGTGTGTGTGGAAAGAGCGGGGGGGGGGGGTAAAAAGAATGCTTTGAATTAAATGACAATAAAAGAATAGTTTATTAATAATAAAATTAAACAATGACTGTGCATAGTATAAACTCTACATAAAATCTTTGGTGTGTGGGTGCGCGCGCGCGCGTGTGTGTGTTTACTTTTTATGTCATTTTTTAAATTATTTTATTTTCAATATCCACAGCGGTACACGCGTTCTGAAACGAACAAAACATGCATATTACTAATTTATCAAACATAGAAATATTTAGAATGATACTAAAGTTTTACGATAATATTCACAATCGGCCTGGTATGCGTTCAGGCAGGTAGGATACGTGTCGCGAGTAAAAATTGGATGTATTGGCCCGCCGCATTTGGTGCGAAATATTCCCCGGATTGCCAATCAGAACAGTGAAGTGATATTATATCTTCCATGCATGGCGCATTATAATACGCCACAGATGAAAGATCACATTGATGGGGCCCCACCTCAACGTCGGAACTGTGAAAAATGTCGGGAGGGGGAACATTGTCCACGTATGGGCGATCTTCGAACGTGTTTGAACCAGTTTTTCATGATTGAAACAGTAGGAAGAAGTTTGAAAATTTGAGTGGAGGGTTACGCGGGAGTTTATAGTTTCATGGACGAAGCACAGACTGCACCATTCCACCCCAACATCAACATCTCTGAAAAAAGAGATTTGAAAAGAGAAAAGTGTGGAAAATGGTTCTCTCGAGTATCAAGAAAGTCAGCCTGATAGTGGAATTCCTCCCAGCGAAGAAGCTCACAGAACTCTCCGTTCAATCGGATCATTCAATCCTCAACATGAGGGCCGTACAACCCAAGTTTGGGAAATGCATCGTGGACATCGCGAATGAGTTCACTGTTTTCTTACCAGCGCGACTTATGGAGGCATTCGACCAAGATTCAGAAACGTTCGAGAGTATGCAGGAACTGGCACGCGATGGTCAACTCTACATGACGTACATGGACGGAAAATACAACAGTGTCGAGTTCTACAGACTATGAGCACACCATGGTGGAAAGACAAATTCCGTTAGGACACCATCGTTGACCGGCTGTTCGCATCATCAAGAGTATGCTGCAACTGGCGCGCAATGGTAAACTTTACATGCAGTTGCAGAAAATACAACAAGCGTTAAGTTCCATCGTCTCTGAGAATGGTGGAAAAGACAAAATTCGTTGGGACACCATCGTCGAATAGCCATCCGCATCACAGCCGTCTCGTCATCGTTTTCGACTTATTGACTATGTAAAGATGTATAAAAAAATTTCATCGAATTGTAAATGAAGGATAAAATATTTTCGCCGTAGAATAAATGAAGAATACAAATGATATATATTTTCATCGAAATGTTTTTTAGCCATGTCAAAAAATCCCTCGCACACACAACGCTTCGTTGCACTCAACCAGCGAATTGAAGTATAAAAAAAACTGAAAGGCAATGCTACCAGCCTTCTAATGAAATCAATCGAAGATGAAGACGGCAAAATATTTTTTTAAGTTGTGAAACTTTTTTCTTAATTTGGGCGCCCTCGTCCTATACCTTGAAGACCTATCGCTTCACATATGCAACACGAGTGTGATCGTTATATACGCTTACACTTGAAAGCCCATAACATTTTTACAACAACTGTAGTATAAAGACAATGATCCGAAAAAATATGGCTTTTTTTAAAAATTCTACCGAGATCTGGTTTTCATCCCTGAACGATAACATATATATATATTACCACGAGTTCCAGTATGTAGGAAGTCCAGGCTGTCACGAATCATAGGGCTCTTTGTAGAGCAACATCAAACGTATTCAAATAACACGTGAGGCTATACAGATCTTATCAAGTCAGCCACATGGTTAAGGCATTTTTTTTCTTTATTGACATTGAAAGCCACCCTGTGAGCATGGGGAACAATTTTTTAAATTACATTCCGCTCAAGTAATGCCTTGGATATCCAAATCACATATACGAAAACGAGGTATTTATTACAAAAACGATAAACTTTAGGGATCTATGGCTGGAGCCTTTTTTAGGCTTCGACCGCTGATCCCGCAGCATGCACCATTTGATTTAAACCCCAACCTGCTGGTTCTGAGTATGTATTTATTTTTCATGTTTACCGTGATAATAGATATCAACGCGATATTATAAAAACTCTGGTGGAGGTGATTCTATTGCATTTTCCGAGCTAGAAGGAAACGACGAAAATAATTCTGATGGGAGACCATTTTTAATCATCGACGACGCTCAAAATTGGCCACATTTTAAATGCAGCAGTGAGTTAACGTAATGTCTCTGGGAAGATTTTTCAGCTCGTTAATATGGAGAACAACAGTGAACCATCAGAACAAATCAACTGAACATCAATAGTCATTGATGGTCCAAATATCGTATCTGGAAGGATTGAAGTATTCCATGTACAGGCATGTTATATGCATGGGTGCCAAACGGAGCGGTGGTGGGTTAATGTGGCGAGAAATCGACTTCAACACGTGATGGTCTATACGTTAACCCCTGTTCGATGAATTTCAACAACGTGAAAGTGGTTGAGCTTTACGAAAAATACGTAATCTTATAATAAATGTAAATAAGTATAAACGAATACGCGTTTCATGGCAAGAAGTCGAATTCAACGCGTGATAGTCTATACTTTAACCCCTGCTAGATGAATTTCAACAACGTGAAAGTGGTTTACGAAAAACCTTTTCGAAAAATACGTAATCTTATAATAAATGTAAATAAGTATGACCAATATGCATTGAACGTTATATCTCTATGCCACGGGAGATAATGATTATAAGGGATGCGATTAATGTACAATCAAGAAATAATACACGTTTCGCATGGGTGACAGTCGCAGCTTTATACCCAGCTGAACGAAACAGTGACAACGTATTTTCTTACACGCATTATTCAACAGTATCAAATCTACCGAATATTGCATGCCCAGTGACCATAGGTCAAATTAATAAAAAAATTGTACTTCAAACAATCTATCCATCAATGTGTATACCACCAAAAAAGACATTGCTCCGATACGCGTGGCTCAACATAAGAAGAAAAAGCATATCAATTTGCTATACATACTAGATACCGAGGATACCATACCGAGGATAACATAGTATAACATTTCACATAGATCAAGAACTTGTCGGGCCTCGTGAGCGCAGTATTAAACAGAGACAGCCATTAAAAAAAAGATATGCCATCGGTGTGTGAAGTTAACATAATTACTGTATCATTATATGTACTAGAAGAATTAAAAAACAAGCCATTATTTCGCAGGTGTTTGCATTACTTTAGATCAGAGGACAAACTGCAATCATATGAGGTCGATTGTGGAGCAATATAGAACTGCACCATCCGTCTATCAAATGATACCAATAAGTGGCTGCAAATCACAAACGCCAGTCAAAAAGCACGACATCCATTCATTGTAAATGACTATTTGGAGTGTGTTTGACTAATGATAGAGAGTAGATGAAAGTGTGTAGAGGCTGATGAGAAGAACGTAGCAGAAGATATGTATCAATGTCATGACGTATTGATTACTACATGTGTTGTTTATATGACGAATCGCTATCATAGTATCGATCACATCACAACGACGATTCCTTATCATGGTTTGTGGCAGAACTGGAAAAACTAGCGCTGTGCATAAAATACATTTTCTACGAAAATTACCGCTCGTCATGAGTTAATTCTAATACGTTTACACACTATGACAATGACTGTGTATTTAGCCATCATCAACCAGAAGTTGAATTACTCACTATTACTATTATATTACTATCACTATTACTTACTAAGAAATTATCATTACTTTGAACATTGGAAAGTGGGCGATACTTGAATTTATAGTTTTCGCTCTGGGGATCTATTCGACTGTCCACCGCTTCAAAGCACAACGAAACATTCATGGACCGTAAAATCTGCCCCCAACTAGAGAAACCAAAATGTGTAATTGGTACGGCGCAGACGGGTGAAAAAATGATCCATGGTAAAGGACAGTATATTATTCACCGACTGCAAACTCACAACTGTTAAACTTTATCTCAATGCAGAATTCTTTTCTCAGCATGACTCGAATTTGGACTTAAAAAAAGTTTCGGCTTTTTTTGTTCAATATGTACTCTCGATTCCGTAAATACCATTACGACTGCAATAGTGGTTGTTCTTTGCTAACCTTCGCCAAGTTTTCATGTAACGGCTCCTCCACGGTTAATGACTAATCGTATCAGAACGAGCCCGTGAAAAAATGCTACCGTAGATGTGTGAATAGAGTTCAAATGCAAACAAGATTCACCACCAAATACAACTGCATAATGTTTTAATCTTACATGATTGCGTTGTTGAATATTGTCCATTGACTCGCATTATCCGTAAAATTGTATAGACGAGCAAAATCCCCCCTCCCCCCGACTAAATGAATAAATAGTTTAAAAATGAGTTTTTTAAAGATCAAGGTCAGCCATGATTGGATCTTGCCATCGACTTGATCACGCTAAAACATATTCGTTATGACTGTGTCCACGTTTGTAGATCTCCAAAGATCTATTGTTGGATGTAATTTTATCGTGAAGAAAGTAGGAATTCTGAGGGCGTACTCTCCCATTACATTTTCGCAAGTCCCATACCATGGAGAATTATCGCAAATTCTGAGAGATACGAAGCATGATGGTTGATACGCAATCATCATGGTCTAAAGGGGATCCATGGAAACGTTCCATATAGCATGGCTGAAGGCTTAATAACGGCTGCAGTTGAGGGTTCAACGGAAGACAACATGTGTCCTATCATATATGATAAGGGTCATGGAAAACGACAATAGTTAGCTGATCTACTAAATCTGAAAAATGAGCTGGTGACTGAGTCGTACAATGTGGACTTTGACGATTTGAATACCTTAAGAGAAGGGTAGGGGTTTGCACTTTTGAAAAATCGATTCTTTTTGTCTGTTCTTATAGTTAAACATTTCAAGAATATAATCCCAAAATTTTAAGTCAATCAGAGCAAAACTCTCGAAGTTATTGACTATTTAGGCCGGCTCCTCTAACACGGTAGCTCCGACTTCTCTACACTTCAAATACGTTTTTCTCGAAAACACTTTTTCAAAGTCCGTGTTCACTGCCATTTGAAAACTATATGACCGATTTATTTTAAACTTGGTAAACACTTTCTACACATAAAATACCTCCCCCCAACGGTTAGTTTGAGATTTTTTTATGTTGAGGGGGTTTTCTACCCCCAAAATGGCGGAATTTGTCGTGAACAATAGCACTTTTCACTTTACATGACCACCAAAAATTTAGAAATAAAAAAAATGATCAAACACGGTTAGGGGAGGATTTGATGATACTTTGACTAAATTTTAATGGTACTTGATTTCAGATAATTTTTATCTGAGATACAGTGAACGCCGCAAATCGTGTTTTTCCGAAGGCGTTCTTGGAAAAGGTTTGTCACCGGCTTGTTTGTGGATATTTTCGCGTACTAATTTCACGGAATGTTCTTGTCATGACACTTAACAATGTACAAAAGGTTTCAATAAATTTACCCTATCCATATAGATGAAAAAAATTCGCAAAAAAAAATTTTTTTTCACGCTGAATCCCCTATTTTTCCCTTAAGTAAATTAGCTAAAAGTTCTACTCTACGATGTGAAAAGCATAAAAACAATTGTGCCTTACAAAATGTATTTGAAATCTTCCATTGGTGGTTGAATCATAAAGCTTCGTGGAAATAAAAAATGTAACGTCATGTAGTTTTTTTATTCTCCTCACCCCGTACTTTGTTATGTCAGCTTAATCTGTTATCGGGTGGCCGACTGAATAAAATATTTCTTTCGAATGTGAAACTCAATTTCTTTTGTATGCAATTTGAGTGAAAATAAATTCATAGAATCGCCCGATGATGGTCGCAGTCATTTATCAGTATACGTTTGATAGATGGGCGAGAGCCATTTCTTGGACGTTTGCGAGGCATCGAAGACTTTCGAGAGTCATTCAAGAGACTTTCGAAAACGTTCATAAGACGTTTGCACACATTCAAAAGACTTTCAAAAACACTCATAAGACGTTTGTTTGGGTTCGAGGCGGTCGAAGAAGTTCAAGAGACTTTCGACGACGTTCGTGAGACTTTCGCAGACGTTTATGAGACTTTCGAAGACATTCATAAAACGTTTGAAGACATTCATGAGGGTTCCGAAGACGTTCGGAAGACTTTCAAGGACTCTCCTGGGACACTCGAAGATTTTCATGACGTTTGAGTTTTATTGGGATTGTTGGGTGAGAATGCCAAACGAACTCGAACAAACCCAATAAAATTCAAACGTCATGAAAATGTTCGAATGTCCCAGGAGGGTCTTCGAAAGTCTCCCGAACGTCTTTGAACCCCTCATGAATGTCTTCAAACGTCTTCGAAAGTCGCTTCAACATCTCCGAAGCCCTTACGAATGTTTTCGCAAGTCTTTTAAACGTTTTCGAACCCTAATGAATGCCTTTGAAAGTCTCTTAAGGCAAGATATATATTTACAAGGAAACGTTGCGACGTCGATGTCTCCGATTTCGATAAAATTTGGCATGCTTGTAGAATGGGTAAAAATAGGCGACACGTATTTTTTTTATATCGGCGAAACCCGATTTTTAAGGGTTGAAAAACACCCTTGAAAATTAGGGTGCTTTTCGTTTTTCGTCGATAACGTTTTAACGGTACGAGATATGAAAAAATTTCAAATTGCAACAATGTTTATTTTTTCATGTACTATACACTAGAGATGAGAACGATGCAGACAGCAACAAATTTCATATTGTTTATTGCAAAAATGAAATTTTTTCAACCGTATCTCCGAGAATTTTTAATCGATTGGGATGTAAATGTGCATACATGTAGAGAATGGAAAAGTGCTGATACGGATTGTTTCTTTTTCCGATAACTCACAATTAAGGGGTTGAAACTGCCCGTCGATTTTTTTGCCAAGAGCATCGTATAATCAGCTAGTCTTTTGGCATTTCGGTCTAAATTCACGTCAATATACGTTCGTGTTATGACGCAATTGCATATTTGTAACATTCCAGCCTCCCCCAACGGTCCCCCTCTCGAAAGGCAAACGTTTAAACTTCTTACCGTGCGGCATGGACGAAAATTTGTAGAAATAAAAATGGATTACAAAGAAAGTACAATCAGTCAAAAGAGTCAATACACATTTTCTCGTTTTGGCGGAACGACACTCTTAAGGGGTCAACGCACCCTTAACAACTTCGTTCTGTCTATAGCTCGTGAACGAGCCGAAATAAAAATAAAGTTCGATAGGAAAAAATATTGTATTCTTCGACTACTAGACGTTGATGATGATAATGATGAGTACAGCAATAACGTTCAAAGTTCTTACCGTGCGGCATGGACGAATATTTCTAGAAATAAAAATGGGTTACAAAGAAAGTACAATCAGTCAAAATAGTCGATACACATTTTCTCGTTGTCGAAATAAAAATAAAGTTCGAACGGAAAAAATGTTGTATTTTTCGACTACTAGACGTTCATGATGATAATGATGAGTACAGCAACAAATGGCGTGTTGTTTATTGCAGGAGAAGCCAGCCATACATTTTGAGTTCGAAATACAAATAAAAATGTACGTTAATCCGGTGAATGTTATTCAACTTCTATCCATAGCGATAAGTGCCATGAATTTGCCTCGCACTCCAATCACCAAACAGGAAAAACAGTTCAGTAAGGATCTAGAAAACATGATCATTGAAGCGATGGATCAACCTATGAAAATGGAAGTCGAAACTGGTTTGGATTTTTTGTCACCAAATGAAATTCATGAAGCAGCCGCAATAGAAGATGACAGTGAAGGAGATTGGCACGGACAACGATACCTAGATCCAAAAATTGTTGAAAATGTATATACCCAAGATATAGAAGAATTGAGTTACGAATACAAGACAAGAGCCGTCAAGAGTTACGAATACTGGAGATCCGGGGTAAATGGGAATAGAAAGTTAGCATCTGTTCAAACGAAATTCAAAAAGGTGAAATCAGAGCCGCAGTTGCGCCGGTGGGCCCATAGTATAATTAATGGTGGCACCTACAAAGAAAAGTTAACAAAGATAGCTCACTACACGTTAAACAATTTTAATGATGCTTTGGACAAAAGGCTGCCTGTCCATGATATAGATCTTCGACGATGGGCCTTACGTGCACGAGAAATTGTAGAAATACCAGCCGTAAATTTCCAAGCATCCGCTTCTTGACTAAGGATATTCAAAAACCAACATGGAATTGTGTCACGGAAGATTACTAAATATGTAACAAAACAACAATTATTAAACGCTGATACACTTCAAAACAAAGCTACCGAATTTATAGAAATGGTGAAAGTCAACGTAGCCAACGTTGGGGCTGAAAACACATTTAATTCTGATCAGAGTGGATTCAATTTAGAGTTACATACAGGCCGCACATTGGCGAAAGAAGGGCAGAAATCCGTTAAGGCAGTCGTGCAATCGAAAACATCAACAACACACAGTTATACTATACATCCTTTGGTTTCTGCGAGTGGCAAGCTTTTGGCACCTATGTTGATCTTTTTAAACGAACCTACTGGCAAATTTGGTCCTCGAGTAGAACAAACTATGTTCAGAACCGAAAATATATTTCTTTTGGCTTCGAAATCTGGAAAATTGACGACTAATCATTTCAAGCGATGGTTCCAAGAAGTATATATTCCCAATAGGGTCCAAAATCGGTAATCCTTCTGGATTCTTAGAGCGGTCAATATTCAACTGCATTTAAAGAAATGGATATGCAAGGGAAAGATATTGAAGTTTTAACCATTCCAGCAGGTAAATATATTGCACCAGTTTCATTAGTTCTGTAGATAATTAGTCCATATGATAATTAGTAATTCCTGCAGGTACGACTGGAATGATACAGCCCCTTAATGTTGATGGCTTTCGTGTATGGAAAAACTTCGTCAAACACTTTTCTGACGCAGTAATATTATACAATTACGACGTCAATCCGCATTTCAGAAACAATATTATTAAATTACAATCTCTTATACACAACCAGTTTTCTTCTCCACGGTTTACAAATCTTTTCAAATATGCGTAGTACAAAAGCGGGTACGAAGAAGAAAGACCACCTAACTTCGAAAATCCGGTAGAATTTTGCTTTTCACAAAATGTACCGACATGCGATATATGCGGCGAAGCAGCTATTATCACTTGTGCGTGGTGTAAGAAATCTCTTTGTTTCAAACACTTTTATCATGACTATCATTATTGTAATAAGTATAATTCATAAAAAAACATTTCCTAAATGAGTAAGCGTGACAACACTTTTCCGATTGTGTTGTAATCTTCAAAGGCAGTACGTGGCGGGGGAGAATTTCTTCGTAAATATACAATTGTAATCCAGTTGCTTCCCGAAACACGAAGTCAGTCCGTGATTGCGATCCTTGCCTCTGCCCATATTAGTGGAAAACTGAAGAGTGATTTTTCACAAGTAATTCACGAATTATTGAAATAAACAACACGCCATTTATTGCTGTACTCATCATTATCATCATGAACGTCTAGTAGTCGAAGAATACAACATTTTTTCCTATCGAACTTTATTTTTATTTCGGCTCATTCCCGAGCTATAGAAAGAACGAAGTTGTTAAGGGTGCGTTGACCCCTTAAGAGTGTCGTTCCGCCAAAACGAGAAAATGTGTATTGACTCTTTTGACTGATTGTACTTCCTTTGTAACCCATTTTTATTTCTACAAATTTTCGTCCATGCCGCATGGTAAGAACTTTGAACGTTTGCCTTTCGAGGGGGGACCGTTGGGGGGGAGGGGCTGGAATGTTACAATTATGCAATTGCGTCATAACACGAACGTATATTGACGTGAATTTAGACCGAAATGCCAAAAGGCTAGCTGATAATACGATGCTCTCGGCAAAAAAATCGACGGGCAGTTTCAACCCCTTAATTGTGAGATATCGGAAAAAGAAAAAATCCGTATCCGCACTTTTCCATTCTCTACATGTATGCAAATTTACATCCCAATCGATTAAAAATTCTCGGAGATACGGTTGAAAAAATTGCATTTTTGCAATAAACAATATGAAATTTCTTGCTATCTGCATCGTTCTCATCTCCAATGTATAGTACACGAAAAAATAAACATTGTTACAATTGGAAGTTTTTCCATATCTTGTACCGTTAAAACGTTATCGACGAAAAACGAAAAACACTCCAATTTTCGAGGGTGCTTTTCAACCCTTAAAAACCGGGTTCCGCCGATATAAAAAAATACGTGTCGCCTATTTTTACCCATTCTACAAGCATGCCAAATTTTATCGAAATCGGAGACATCGACCTCGCAACGTTTCCTTGTTAGACAGGAAAAAAATAAGCAATATTGAGGGATTTTCTCAACCAAGAAATAATTATTCTACAATTATGAAATTTTAGGTATACTTTAATAGTATATTTAAATATACAAAACAATTTTTTTTAATTAATTCTTCTTCTTTTCTTGTTTCTTGAACGCCTTTGAACCCCTCATCGATGTCTCCGAATGTATAATGAATGTCGTCGAAGATCTCTTGAACGTATTCGAAAGTCACAGAATGTCTACGAACCCCTCATGAATTTCTGCGAAAGTCTCTTGACCGTCTCATGAACATCTTCGAATGTCTCACGAACGTCTTTCATAGTCTCTTAAACCTCTTCGAACCCCTCATGAATGTCTTCAAACGTATTATAAAGGTTTTCGAAAGTCTCTTGAACGTATTCGAAAGTCACAGAATGTCTTCGAACCCCTCATGAATTTCTTCGAAAGTCACTTGACCGTCTCATGAACATCTTCGAATGTCTCACGAACGTCTTTCAAAGTCTCTTAAACCTCTTCGAACCCTTCATGAATGTCTTCAAACGTCTTATAAACGTTTTCGAAAGTCCCTTGAACGTCTCACAAACATCTTCGAACGTCTTATGAACGTCTTAGAAAGTCAATGAACTTCTTCGATCACCTCGTAAATGTCTTTAAACGCCTCATGCATGTTTTCGAAAGTCTCTTGAACGTCTCACGCACAAATCTCGAAAATCTTCGAACGACTCGCAAACGTCCAACAAACGTCTCTTGCCCATCTATCAAACGTATACCATCATCGGGCGATTATATTAAATTATTTTCAATAAAATTCCATACAAAAGAAATTGAGTTTCATATTCGAAAGAAATATTTAATTCAGTTGCACAATCCGATAACAGATGATGCTGACATAACGAAGTACGGGATGAGAAGAATAAAAAGTACATATTGTGACATTTCTTTTACTTGCACAAATCTTTATGATTTAACCACTAATTGGGGTTGTAAATACATTTTGTAAGGCACAATCGTTTTTATGCTGTTCACATCATAGAGTAGAACTTTCATCTAGTTTACTTAAGGCATCCATATCGTCAAAGTTCACATTCAACGACTCAATAACCAGCTCATTTTTCATATTTAGTATATCAGCTAGCCATTCTCGTTTTTCATGACCTTCAACATATACGATATAACACATGACGTCTTGCGTTGAACCTTCAACTGCAGTTGTTATTAAACCTTCAGCCATGCTATATGGAACGTTTCCATAGGCACACTTTAGACCATGATGATTGCTAATCAACCATCATGCTCCGTACCTCTCAGATTTTGTAAGATGTCTCTATGGTATAGGACAGTCGAAAATGTAATGGGAAAGTACGCATCCCGCTCTTAGAAATGCTGTTCCTTCACGATGAAGTTCCTCCCAACAATGTATCCTTGGAGATCCACAAACGTGGGCACAGTCATAACGAATGTGTTTTAGCGTGATCAAGTCGATGGCAAGATCCAATCATTGCTGACGTTGATCTTTAAGAAACTGATTTTCGAGCTGTTTATTCATTCAGCTGGGGGGGGGGGGAGGGGGGATTTTTGCTGATCTATACAATTTGACGGATAAGGTCAGTCAATGCACTATGTTCAACAACGCGATCGTCTAAGATTAAAACAACATGCAGTTGTATTCCGTGGTGAATCTTCTTTGCATTCGAACTCTATTCACACATCTACGGTAGCATTTTTTCACAGGCTCGTTCTGATGCGATCAATCATTAACCTTGAGAGGGCCGTTACATTAAAACTTGGCGATGGTTACCAAAGAACGATCACTATTGCAGTCAGTTCTGGTTGAGCCTTCGTCTAGTACGGACGTGTCTACGAGCAGCCCTGTTGTGTTTACATACCATTAAAGCGTATTTTGTGATTTGATAGTCTTACTATCCATAGTAAAGCGACTTATCTTATCACAAAACTATAAGTGCAAAAACAATGAGTGACGAACGAAATGGATATAGACTCAGACCTTGCCAGCAATGCACCACTCGATTGCACACGAGTGTCAGCTCCAACTTATACCCCGAGCCATAACAATGTTTTGCGCGAACCAGTGCTTAAATCTCCATCCGCCGTGTCACGGAAAGGTGAACATGGTATGCGCGTTGTCCTGTCGCGAAGTCGAACACCTAATGCAGGTGGCGAATCACCGAAGTGGCAAATTGTCCCCACAAAAAAACGTCGCAGAATTTACATTCGAAGGGAAAACTCAGTAGAAGAGAGTACAAACCAAATTCCTTGTGACAACAAATTTGTAGCTCTCAGCGATCATAACAATACACCTCGTTATAATCACAATACAAACGACGACAACAACTAAACAAAAGAGGTAAACGCGGAGAGGTAATTCCAAAACCACCGCCTATATTCGTACCAGATGTCAATTCTATCGTCGAATTAGAGAAACCCCTACAGAGAGCGGTAAATAAAGATAATTACACGCACAAAATCATCAACACCGACTGTCACATAAAAATAATGGCCAAAGATGCACAGACATATCGAAATATTGTTCATGTCCTGGACGAAGTAAACGCATCATACCACACCTATTAACTGAAACAGCAGCGTGCAAACAGGGTTGTCTTAAGGTCATTACATCCCTCAACTACCGTCGAGGATATAAAAAGCGCTATCGAGGACCATGGACACCAAGTGCGACACGTAATAAATATACGACATAGAAAAACCAAAGAGCCGCTACCTCTGTTCTTCGTAGATCTAGAACCGATGTCGAACAATAAGGAGATATACAAACTCGATTGTATATTAAACGCCAGAATCGACATTGAACCGCCGAAAAAATACCACGGTGGTACAATGTACCAGATGCCAGCGGTACGGACACACCAAGACTTACTGCCGCTGACAATTTAGGTGCGTCAAATGCAGTGGCGACCACAGCACAACGTCTCGTGTAAAATCCAGAGATATCCCTGCAAAATGTGTCCTCTGCGAGGGAGATCATCCACCCAACTACAAGGGTTGTCGCGTGTATCAAGATGTACTCGACAAAAGAGCCTCCTCCACACAGAAGCCTCACTGGCTTAGATCAGGACCACGACGCGTATACCCCACGAGCGAGGACGAATCCAGCCAAACTCAGCCTAATGCTACGCCTGCGAGAGAAGCACGCAATCTGAGCTATGCACAAGCGACTGGAGCAAACACAAGCGCTCGCACGTATAACTCCAACGATAACTCAGAAATTATAAACATTCTCGACAAATCATTTAACGAATTCAGGACAGCAAAATGCAGCAAAATGACCTATTAAAAACTATGTTAAACCTACTGACAACAGTATTAACAAAGTTTGCGGACAAATAATTCACCTCGTACCGTATCACCCTATGGAATGCCAACGGATTGATCCAACACTACCAAGAAATAGCCATATGCCTATGCACAAATAAAATCGATATAATGCTGATTGCTGAGACTCATTTTACCCAGAGAAGCTTCATCAAAATCTACGGATACGACAGCACAGAGCATCCCGTTGGCGCGGCACATAGGGGGACAGGTATCTTTATTAAAACGTCCATAAAACATCACCAACGGTTACCATTCGATAAAGAATGCATTCAAGCGACAAGCATAGCTATCGAAGACGAGAGGTTTGGGCCTATAGTAGTAGCGGCAGTCCACTGTCTTCCGAGACACTACATCAAAGACGACCAATTCGCAGATTTTTTCCGGAGACTACGACCTCGTTCTTTTTCAGGGGGAGACTACAACGCGAGGTCGCGAACTTCTAAACGCAATGACAGCACTAAACTGCGAACAATTTTCTGCAGGACAACCCACATACTGGCCAACCGATAGAAACAAAACCCCAGACGTACTCGATTTTTTGTTGCCAAGGGCGTAGCTAGAAACTATGTCCACATAACAACTAGCTTGGACTTGTCATCCGATCATACCCCTGTAACACTAACCCTAAATAGTGAAATAATAAATAAACATAAAATACCGTCTCTCCACAACAAAAACACAGATTGGTTGATATTCCAAGACAAAGTCGACAGAAATATCAATCTAAAAGTCCCCTTGAAAAACGATTACGACATAGATGATGCAACGGAATATTTCATTAAACTAATCCAGGACGCGACCTGGGAGGCTACACCAGACAGCTGTCCTAGCTCCATTGGGAATAGACACCCTGAAAAAATAAGAAAAAAATCGCCGAAAAAAGAAGAACTAGACGGAAATGGCAGACAAGCAGAAACCCAACCGACAAAAGAAACTACAATAGAATAACTCGTGATCTCAAAAAAATGATTTCTGACTACAATAACCATAATATGGAACAACATCTGACTAACCTGACAAACACGACGAATACGGACTATTCACTCTGGAAGGTCACCAAACGAATCAATCATGCTCAAAGCGAGAACACACCTTACAAAAAAGCCAACGGAGAATGGGCACGAACTGACAACGAAAAAGTGTAGACATTCGCAGAACACCTCGCCCAAGTATTCACGCCACTCCCAACACAGCAGAGCGACACCGAAATATACGATTTTATTGAAGGCCCACTACCAATGGAATTACCTATCAGACATTTCTCCCCCCAGGAAGTAGAATACGCCATGCGCAAAAACCTGGCTCCAAGGAAATTGCCTGGTTACGTACTAATCACCGGAGTAATACTTAAAAAACTACCGAAAAAAGGAGTTGTCTACCTCACAAACCTTTTCCATGCCATCCTCCGCATTTCTTACATACCCAGTCAATGGAAAATTGCGCAAATTATCATGATTCTAAAACCTGGTAAGCCCCAAAACTTCGTTACCTCCTATAGACCAATAATCTTGCTGCCTATTGCATCCAAATTGGTCGAGAAACTACTCCTAATAAGAATCAGAGATTCGTTAATCAAGGAAGATATTATACCTGATCACCAATTCGGATTCAGAACTAATCACTCAACGGTGGAGCAAGTCAACAGAGTCTACAACGTAATAGCCAACACACTTGAAGAGAAAAAGTACTGCTCAGCAGTTTTTTGGACATCCAACAAGCCTTCGACAAAGTGTGGCACCCCGAATTGCTGTATAAAATCAAAATGCTTATACCACAATACTTTCTACTCTTGAAGTCGTATCTAAGTGATCGAAGCTTCCAAACGAAACAGGGCACAGAACAATCACGATTTTCTCCTATAAATTCAGGAGCTCCTCAAGGAAGCGTCTTAGGCCCAGTTTTATACACCATCTTCACAGCCGACCTTCCCGTAGACCCAAACACCACCATAGCGACATTCGCCGATGACAAAGCCATCCTATCTGTCCACGAAAATCCGGAAACAGCCTCGAGAATACTCCAAAACGAGCTCAACGACGTTCAAAGATGGCTTAAGAGATGGGGAATTAAAAATCAATAAATCCAAGCGACAATAAATCAGTCCACATTACCTTCACTATGAACAAAAAGGACTGCCCGACAGTCTTATTAAATGACCAGCCCTTACCAAGCGTTGATGAAGTTAAATACCTCGGTTTGTACCTCGATCGCAGGATGACCTGGACAAGCCACATTAAAAAAAAAGGCACTGGACATACGACTAAAAAAAATGTATTGGCTCATAGGAAGAAGGTCAAAGCTACCCCTACACAATAAAATCATTATATACAAAGCCATAATTGAACCAATCTAGACATGCGGTATCCAGCTCTGGGGTACGGCCAGCAACTCGAATATTGCGATCCTGCAACGTTTCCAAGCAAAAACCCTCAGGACCATAGCTAACACTCCATGGTACGTCACGAACGCCCGTCTACACAAATACCTCAACATAGATATGGTCAAAACTGCAGCCCAAAAGCTGTGCACAAATTACGAGACGAGGCTCGGCAGCCACCCAAACGCGCTAGCAGCGCCTCTACTGGACAGAACAACCATTACAAGAAGACTGAAAAAGTACAAACCCCTAGACATGCGACAACGTTTTCGTGTTCAATAAATAACGCACCCAAACAATTAAAAAAAAAAATCAAACAAAAAATGGCGACACATAGAGTAGAGCCTAACATAGGTTATGCCCTCTACATATTAATACTGTTTCAATGATCACTATAGCCAACGAAACTATTCATTGTTATCTCACATAACAAATTGTAGTTGATTATTAATGTGTCGAATAAAAAATAAAAATAAACTATTGCTGTCGTAATAGGTTTTACGAAACCGAGAGTACATATTTCACCAAAAAGCCGAAACCTTTTTTTAAGTCCAAATTCGGGTCATCCTGAGCAAAGAATTGAGATAAAGTTTAACACTCGTGAGATTGCAGTCGGTGAATAATATAATGTCCTTTACCATAGATTCTTTTTTTACCAGTCTGCGCTGCACCAATTACATATTTTGGTTTCTTTAGTTGAGAGGCAGCTTTCACGGTTCATTAATGTTTCGTTGCGCCTTCAAGCGGTGGACAGTCGAATAGATCCCAAGAGCGAAAACTCATATTTAAGTATCGCCCACTTTCCAACGTTCGAAGTATCGATAATTGAATGATCTCATCTGATATTATGAGGGGCATACGCCATTGTATCTTGAGTATTTCACCTTCTACCTCTATTGGTTGATGATGACGGAATACACAATTATTGCTGTGTGAACGTAATAGAATTAATTCATAACGAGCATTCATTTTCATAGAAAATGTATTTTATGCGCAGCGCTCGTTTTTTCAGTTCTGCCACAAATCATAATATGCAATCAGCGCTGTGATGTGATCGATACTATGATAGCGAATCGTCATATGAAGAACACATGTAGTAATCAATACTAAACACTTCATGATATTGATACATATCCTCTGCTACGTTCTTCTCATCAGTCTTTGCACACTCTCATCTACTCTCTATCATTAGTCAAAACACTCCAAATAGGAATTTACAATGAATGGATGTCGTGCTTTCCGACTGGGGTCGGTGATTTGGAGCCACTTATTGGTATTATTTGATAGTCAGATGGTGCAGTTCTTTGTTGCTCCACAATCGACCTCATGGGATTGCAGGTTGTTTTCTGATCTAAAGTAATGCAAACACCTGCGAAATAATGGATTGTTGTTCAATTCGTCTAGCACATATAACGATATAGTAATTATGTTAACTTCACACACCGATAGCATATATATTTTTTATGGCTGTCAGTTTAGTTCTGCGCTCACGAAGCGTGACAGGTTCTTCATTTATGTGAAATGTTATACATTGTTATCCTCGGTATTTTGTATGTATAGCAAATTGATATGCGTTTTCTTCTTATGTTGAGCCACACGTATCGAAGCAATGTCTTCTTTGGTGGTATACACATTGATGGAAAGAGAGTTTTGAAGCACAATTTTTTTTTAACCTGACCTATGGTTACTGGGAATTCAATATTCGATAGATTGAATACTGTTGGATAATGCGTGTAAGAAGATATGTGGTCACTGTTTCGGTCAGCGGGGGTATAGAGCTGCGACTGTCACCTATGCGAAACATGTATTATTTCTTGATTGTACATTAATCGCAGCCCTCATAATCGTTATCTCCCGTGGCCATAACATTCGACGCGTGATGGTTTATACTTATTTACATTTATTATAAGATTAAGTATTTTTCGTAAAGCTCAACCACTTTCACGTTGTTGAAATTCATCGAGCAGGGGTTAAAGTATAGACCATCACCCGTTCAAGTCAATTGCGTCACATGCGTATAAAATGCCAGGACATGGAATACTTAAATCTTTCCAGATGCGATATTTGGACTATCAATGATTGTTAATGTTCAGTGGATATTCGTTGGTGCTTAATTCGGCTTTGCGTTTTCGGTACTTTGATGAACTCGACGATCCGTTGCTCTCACGCAGCAAAGTTTTCGACCGAACATAAGAGCGTGGCTTGGTTGTGCAAGATTTATTCTGATCCTTCACTGTTGTTCTCCATATTAATGAGTTGAAAAGTCTTCCCAGAGAGATTATGTTAACTTACTGCTTTATTCAACGTGTGGCAAATGTTGATCGCTGTCGATGATTAAAAATTGTCTCCCATCAGAAATATTTTCGTCGTTCCCTTCTAGCTGGGAAAATGTAATAGAATCACCTCCACTAGAGTTTTTTAATATCGCCTTGACATTTCTTACCGCGGTAAGCATGACAAATAAATACATACGTAGAACGAGCAGTTTGGGGTTCAACAGGACAAAAAAAAATTGTGAGTATCCCAGACCTCGAGTGCATCTGTGCTCAAATGGTGCATGCAGCGGGATCGGCGGTCGGAGCCAAAAAGACTCCGGACATAGATCTCTAAAGTTTATCGTTTTTGTAATAAATACCTCGTTTTCGTATATGTGTTTAGGTTATTCAATTACTTGCGCGGAATGTAATAAAAATATGTTCCCTATGGTCGCAGGCCGGCTTCGAACGTCAACGAAGAAAAAAAATGCCCTAACTATGTAGCTGGTTTGGTAAGAACTGTATAGCCTCAAGTGTTGCTTGAATAGGTTTGAGGTTGCTCTGCGAAGAGCCCTATGATTCGTGACAGGCTGGATTTCATACATACTGGAACTCGTGGCAATATACATATGTTATCGTTTAGGGATGAAAACCAGATCTCGATAGAATTTTAAAAAATCCATATTTTTTCGGATCATTGCCCAGATAGATAGTCGTGATCATACGTCGTGCATACAATTGATGAAGCAAATTTTACAGCATATTGACTACATGTAATGATGCAAAGCCGTGAACTCATTTAGTATAGTGAATGTACAAAGCATTTTGATCTCAATATGTCGTTTACAAATGCATCGTACGTCAGTGGGAAGGGTCTCACTTGTACAATGTTTATCTCTACAACGCTGCAAGTCCTTTTTTCAACTGTACAAGGACTTATCTCTCATCTGTGCAAACTCGGCAATCCACCAACTCTACAAGAGGGAAGGCTCTCACTTGCACATTGTTTATCTCTACAACGCTGCAAGTCCTTTTTTCAACTGTACAATGACTTATCTCTCATCTGTGCAAACTCGGCAATCGACCAACTGTACAAGAGTCTCAAGTTTGCAATTTTGAATCTCTACAACGATCTAGCCTTATGATCATCTCTACAACGTATTAATTCGGATTTGTATCAACTGCACAAAGAGGCATTTGCAATATGCTTCAACTCTACAAAGTATCAACTCTACAAGAACTTTGAGTACTCAACGTTCAACTGGGCAATATTGTCAACTCTACAACAGCTGATATATCAGGTGTATCAATTGAAGAAGAGATATAAATTAGCCTATTAACGCCCAAGCGACTATGTTTGAACACTTGAGAGAAAAAGGATGTTTTTTGCAGTCTACAGCAGAAATAATGTCCCCCACTCCAAGTAAAATCGCCCGTTCTTCCGATTTATGGTATCAACTTTGACTTTTGACCCTTCCTAAGGGACGAAAAAGGGGTTTTGACTCGAAAAGCAGGGTAAAATCAAAACATTCGTGATTTTTCAGAGATAGGTAGGTAGTTAGTCTATTAACGCCCAAGCGACTATGTTTGAACACTTGAAAGAAAAAGGTATTATGGCCGATTTATGGTATTAACTTTGACTTCTGACCCTTCCTAAGGGACGAAAAAGGAGTTTCAACTTGAAAATCGGGGTAAAAGCAAAACATTCGTGGACAAATATATGAAAAAATATTTGTAATCGCTAAAAAACGTTGTATTCTTACTCATTTTGGTTTCGGCTTGTCTCATTGTATTTCATTGTGTTTCATTGTGTTTCGTCTCTGTCCGGGTAATCGGATCATCTACGTTTTGCCACATTGCCGAATTACACGTAAAATGCGAATGAAAAAAACAAAAACTTTCTTTGTTCATTCTTTCATAAATTAATATATTTGTTTATTTATGAGGTTATTTAATTGCAGGTAAAATGCGAATAAATACATTACTCAGATTGACGAATGCTGCCAGATTGAGAAAATCGAGTTCGAAGGGTCCTTACTCATTTTTTTTTTCAATTACCTGAAATCAACCACTATTGAGCAGAGTGAGTGAAATAGGGCACTGTCAATGCTTTTACTACCTACCTATCGCTGAAAAATTACGAATGTTTTGATTTTACCCCGGTTTTCGAGTCAAAACCCCTTTTTCGTCGACTAGGAAGGGTCAAAAGTCAAAGTTGATACCATAAATCGGACGAACGGGCGATTTTACTTGGAGTGGGGGACATTATTTCTGCTGTAGACTGCAAAAAACATCCTTTTTCTTTCAAGTGTTCACACATAGTCGCTTGGGCGTTAATAGGCTAATATATATCTCTTCTTCAATTATACACCTGATATACCAGCTGTTGTAGAGTTGACAATATTGCCCAGTTGAACGTTGAGTATTCAAAGTTCTTGTAGAGTTGATACTTTGTAGAGTTGAAGCATATTGCAAATGCCTCGTTGTGCAGTTGATACAAATCCGAATAAATACGTTGTAGAGATGATCATAAGGCTAGATCGTTGTAGAGATTCAAAATTGCAAACTTGAGACTCTTGTACAGTTGGTCGATTGCCGAGTTTGCACAGATGAGAGATAAGTCATTGTACAGTTGAAAAAAGGACTTGTAGCGTTGTAGAAATAAACATTGTGCAAGTGAGACCCTTCCCTCTTGTAGAGTTGGTGGATTGCCGAGTTTGCACAGATGAGAGATAAGACATTGTACAGTTGAAAAAAGGACTTGCAGCGTTGTAGAGATAAACATTGTACAAGTGAGACCCTTCCCGTCAGTGCAGCCAGATCGCGCGCAAAAGTTACCCCCTCTCTAGTCTCTTGCGCGCCCATCACACAATCATAGCAGCGCGTGTTCGTGAGCGAGCGACGCTCGGACATCTTCGGAAAGAGCCGAGCACCGTCGAAGTTTTCCGACTGCTTCGAGGGAAAAAGCAATCTGAGCACGAGTCGCGCGTGACGTCACCCGACGGCGCGCGCGAGGCTTTAGATGATTTCAATGCTTATTTAGCTCTTGATTCTCTACGTTATTAATGTATAGAAAAAAATGTATCGCGCACTCTGATCGCTTATTTTTTTAGTTTTTACGTTAATTTAAATATAATAATAAATCTAAATTACAACTTATTTATCTTCTAAAAAATTGTTTACGCTTTATTCACACCCGTCCTTATGTTAAATAAAATATAATTCATAAAAGTAAGCGGAAATATATTTATATTCGTATTATTATATTAATTCTCATACTTTTATCAAGCGATAAAGCATTATCCCCAAAAACAAGCCAATCATCCATCCGGCCGCGAATCGTCAGTACCAGAAAGTGCACATATTCTACAAGCGATGAGATGGTCCCACGCCCCTGCGGCTTCGGTCCGCAGGGGTGCGGGATCGTTTTCCGCACTCAGTGCTTTTTTTATTTATTATTATTATTACTATTAATTCTTATTTGATTAGTTATTTTTATTAGTTATCATCACTATTTTAATTAGTTATCTTTTAATGTCGAAAAATTTATCGCGCACTCCGACTGCTTATTTTATTAGTTTGTACGTTAATTCAAGTGTAATAATAAATCTAAATTACAACTTATTTAACTTTTTAAAAATTATTTGCGCTTTACTCACACCCGTCCCTATGCCACATAAATTGTAATTCATAAAAGTAAGCGGAAATATATTTATATTCGCATTATTACATTCATTCTCATATACTATTATCAAGCGATAAAGTATTATGCCCAAAAAGAAGCCAATCATCTATCCGGCCGCGAATCGTCAGTACCAGGAAGTGCACATATTCTACAAGCGATGAGACGGTCCCGTTGATAGCGTTCCTGACGTCGGTCCGCAGAGGCGCGGAATCGTTGCCCGCGCTCAGTATTTTTAAAAATTATTACTATTAATTTTTATATTTGATTAGTTATTTTTATTAGTTATCATTATTATTTTAATTAGTTATCTTTAACTCCTTCGCAGTCAAGCGAAAATTAGATTGTCGTGCCACTTTTGTGTTGGAAAAAAATCTTCACAGATTTACCCTAAAATTTCAGAGTGAAGGTTCTTACGGTCGCTGAATCTGAATCTGAAATCGGATTTCCAAAATTAAATATGGCGGATCCAATATGGCGAACGCAAATTTAAAAAATGGTTTGATTCCGACGAAAGTGAGTACCTTACGGTTTTTGAGGTTGGTGATAACGAATTTGAAATCGGATGTCTAAAATAAAAAATGGCGGATCCAATATGGCGAACGCAGATTTGAAAAATGGTTTGATTCCGACGAACGTGAGTACTATAGGGCTTTCAAGGTTGCTGAATGCGAATTTGAAATCAGATTTCCAAAATTCAAAATGGCGGATACAATGTAGCGGACGGAAATTCGAAAAATGGTGTGATTCGGACGAAAGTGAGTACCTCAGGGTTTCGAAGTCGCTGGATCCAAATCTGAAATCGAATTTCCAAAATTCAAAATGGTGGCTCCAATATGACCGGAAAGGTTTTCAGTTTTAGTATGATTGAGTTGATTTGAATTCGAGCGACTAAATGCGAGAAATCATTTAACATAATATTAATAATAATATAAACAATGTCAATGTTTAGCGAGAATTTTAACGTGGACTATAGACTCTCACTAAGAAACAGATCATGAAGCCAAATGTTGTTATTTCTTGTAATAGCAATATAGGAGATGTAGACAAAACAGATCAGTCTATTTCTTCGTACGAAACAATTCACACGACCGTCAAGTGGCATCACAAATTATACTTTCATTTATTCGGTACTGCAATTTAAAATGCTTCCGTCGTCTATAATCATCTCTAAACTTACTCGAAAAAATGACTTCTTTACATTTTCATTGTGCACTGTCAACAGAGCTGTTAGAAGATCATTGTGATCAACACACATCATCTAAAGAGTATGATTGTAAACCCAAAAATCCTCTGGGCTCGTCACGAAGTCCCTATCCATTCTATATTTCAGACGATAAGTAGATAAGAAAGCGTTGCACTGAATGTTATTCCAAAAAACAAAGGAAGGCAACATTCTTTATGTGCAAGGAATGTGGTAACGTTCCACTGTGTGCGGTATCTTGCTTTCAAAAGTACCACGAATAACGGTATGATCAGGTCAAATACCGAAATTCGTTTTCATTTGTTGTCTGAACATAAAATAAAATATATAAATTAATGAAAAAAATCCACACAGAATGAAAAAAAGCAATAGATACAGACAACAAAAAAAGAATAAAATTAAAATCGAAAAAAAATTAAAACGACAAAAGAATAGTATATTACGACCCTAGGCCCGAAAGTTGGATTTCCTGGCATGTGCGATATAAAGGCCGAGGCGAAGCCGAGGCCTTCATATCGCACATACCAGGGCATCCAACATTTGGGCCGTGGGTTGTATACTATTTTTCTTGATCCCGTAGCCGAAAGTACGGGCCTAATTAATGTATGTAATTCCGTGCAATTAATGCTGTCATTCGTGCTGTCAGCTGTCATCTGTCGGCTGTCAGCGGGCCATCTCGTGAAATGCAATGAAGCTGTCATTCTCGCAGGGAGGCGAGCGGCGGGGGGGGGGGGGGGGGGGGGTGCCCGCCCGACTTTTGCAAGACCGAGGCGAAGCCGAGGTTTTGCTGGTCGGGGCGGGCATTAAAAACATCAAGATTAAATAAAACCAACATTATTAACATAAACATCAAATCAACGAACCAAGAACCTTCTGATGAGGATTCTTCCATTTTTTTTTTTTTCGACACGAACGAAATTCTTCGCGAGACCACGACACGACTTTGACAGGAGCGAGCACAAGATAAAAGAATAACGTGCATATGTAAATATCGCCGGCCGCGAAAATCCTGTCAGAGCGAGCGGTCGTCAGCCGGCCACGAAAAATGCTCTTCCCGGCCTGAAATGCGGCCGGAAAGTGCGTACTTTCGGCTAGGGGAGCAAGAAAATACAAATTTTGTAAGTTGCAAAAATACAAAAAAAATAAATACGAGAAAAAACAGAAAATATGAGTAGTAACAAGAAATTTGAAAAAATACAAAAAGAACATAAAGAATGAAAATACAAAATGCACAAAAAGTACAAAAAAATATATAATCGGAGTCAATGACCGCCACGTGCTCGATTCGTGACTCTGAGTTCGGCGGAGAGCGGGATATAAAACCAAAAAAGTATTTTTTTACATTTGTTACTATGGATAGATTGTCATACATGATTTGCTAAATTTTTATTTATCATTTTGTATCCGAGCGTCAGATACTTTAAGTTAGGACATAAATTCGAAATTCCCGACCATAAACATCCTAAAGATATAAATTTTTGTCGAAATCAAACTACTTGTCGAATTTGTGTCTGCCATATTGGAGCCGCCATTTTGAATTTTGGAAATCCGATTTTAAATTCGGTTTCAGCGACCTCAAAAATCATACGGTACGTAGTTTCGTCGGAATTGAACCATTTTTCGAATTTGCGTCCGCCATATTGGATCCGCCATGTTGAATTTTAGAAATCTGATTTCAAATTCGGATTTAGCGACCTCAAAAACCCCCAAACACTCACTTTCATCGGAATCAAACCATTTTTTGAATTTGCGTCCGCCATATTGGATCCGCTGTTTTGTATTTTGGAAATCTGATTTCAAATGCCGATTCAGCGACCTTAAAGTCTATGATTTGCCAAATTATAGTCAAATTGCTGTAGTAGAAATATGTTTTTTTTTTCAAATGCCCACATGTGTGTCATGACACAAAAATGGCACGACTTTTTTTGGCCATATGTGTGTCCCTGACAGTCAAAGGGTTAAGTGTCGAATAATTTATCGCGCACTGTGACCGGTCATTTTATTAGTTTGTACGTTAATTTAAATATTATAATAAATCTATATTACAACTTATTTCTCTTCTAAAAAATTGTTTACGCTTTACTCGCACCCGTCCCTATGCCAAATAAATTGTAATTCATAAAAGTAAGCGGAAATATATTTATATTCGTATTATTATATTAATTTCCATACTTTCATCAAGCGATAAAGCATTATCCCCAAGAACAAGCCAATCATCCATCCGGCCGCGAATTGTAAGTACCAGAAAGTGCACATATTCTACAAGCGATGAGATGGTTCCGTTGGTAGCGTTCCTGGCTTCGGTCCGCAGGGGCGAGGGATCGTTCCCCGCGCTCAGAGCTTTTTAAAAAATTATTGTTGCTATTAATTCTTATTTTATTAGATATTTTTATTAGTTATTATTGTTATTTTAATTAGTTATCTTTCTGGTACTAACGATTCGCGGCGGGATGGATGATTGGCTTGTATTTGGGGATAATGCTTTATCGCTTGATGAAAGTATGAGAATTAATATAATAATACGAATATAAATATAGTTCTGCTTACTTTTATGAATTATAAGTTATTTGGCATGAGGACGAGTATGAGTAAAGCGTAAACAATTTTTTAGAAGATAAGTAGGTTGTAATTTAGATTTATTATCATAGTTTAATTAACGTATAAACTGAAAAAAAGCGATCAGAGTGCGCGATACATTTTTTTGTATACATTAATAAAGCAGAGAATCAAGAGCTAAATAAGCATTGAAATCATCTAAAAGTCTCGTGCGCGCCGTCGGGTGACGTCACGCGCGAGTCGTGCTCAGATTGCTTTTTTCCTCGAAGCCTTCGTTTTGGCTTAGCCGCACATGACGTGCTCAGCGTCCATGCATTGGTGTAGCAGCCGAAGGCGCGGTCGGGATACTTCGTCGGTGCTCGGCTCTTTCCGAAGATGTCCGAGTCATCTTCATGACTTGTGCTGATGAATTTACTGGGTTAGCACTGGTAGTAGACATGCCATGCCAGCGATATGACGGCGATATGCATGTTTGTCAGTGATACATTCGATGGGCGCAACATGACGGCGATATGTATATTTTATCAGTGATACATCCCAGGAGCACAATATGATGGCGATATGCATGTTTCTCAGTAATACATTCCATGACGGCATTATGCATTTTTTCAGTGATACATTCGGTGAGCGCAGTATGACCGCGATATGCATATTTCTTAGTGATACATCCCATGAGCGCAATATGTCGGCGATATGCGTGTTTCTGTGATACATCCTATGCCGGCGATATGCATATTTCTAACAGGGAGAAGGCAGAGCCTGGATGTCGCAAATCGGGTTCTCCTTTCGCGTGGTGAAAGTTGAAGACCTGCGAATTAACGTCGTTTTTTTATTTTTGATTCAATAGGCCTTAGTTGCTGAGATATCGCGATTAGAAAATTTGGGAGTTTCGTCTCGCGCGTAGAGTACGTTGTGCGTTGACGCTTGAGACGAGAGCGGCCGTAGCTAATACGGTAAGACGACAGACCGGCACTCTGAAAGTTCACGGTTCGCGTACCCATGCTTTTTTTTAAATTCATTTTTTATTTATTTTATAATCTCTCATAAGACTTTGCATGTGCAGGTAAATAAGAAAATTCGAAAACATGTATTACTAGTTCTATTTATATATTATATTAAAATAATTATTCCAATAATGAAGTCACAATAACATAGAAAGATAATATTGTATGACAAATAATTAATCTAATTCGGAGGAAAGCATATTTGAAGATATATGTCTTCCAATATGCTTTTCTGATAGAATCCGCAAGGTTAAATGTGGTTGCGGTGGTATTACGTTCATTTTATGTTCATGGTGTCGGAAGCCTTTGTGCTTCCCTTGCTTTTACGATGGTTTCCACCCTCCAATTTGTCGACATACTGACCTGATAAAAGAAGAATCAGAATAACTACCTGCCGCGAAATTTGCAAGTGTGAACTAGATTAATTATTTATTTTTTATACCATATTATTTTGCGTTGTAATTGTGATTTGATTATTAGATTAATTATTTGTTATACAATATTATTCTGCTATGTAATTGTGACTTCATTATTGGATTAATTTTTTAAACATAATAGATAAATAAAACTAGTAATCCATATTTTCGAATTGACTTCTTTACCTGCACATGCAAAGTCTTATGAGACATTATAAAATAAAAATAAAAATTCAATTTAAAATAAAGCATGGAGACGCAAACCGCGAACTTTCAGAGTGCCAGTCCGTCGTCTTACCGTATTAGTTACGGCCGCACTTGTCTCAAGCATCAACGCTCAGCGTGCTCTATTTTCTAACTCTATACTTCTAACTACCAAATTTTCATTTTCAAACTTGGTTTGTATAGCCCTTATGTTGGAGATTGGAGTCTGAGCTTGGTCCACGAAATTACAAGCTTGTAACCCTTCCACTCTAATTTTAAAACTTCTTCCCACTTTTCCAATAATGAAAAACAGGTTCAAACGTGTTCGAAGAACCCTATACGTGGAGAACGTTCCCCTTCCCTACATTTTTTACATTCCTGACGTTGAGGTGGGGCGTCATCAATGTGATCTTTCATCTGTGGTGTATTATAATGCTCCACGTATGGAAGATATGATATCACTTCACTGTCGTTCCGATTCGCAATCCGGGGAATATTTTGCACTAACTGCGGCGGGCCAACACATGAAATTTTCATACGCGACACGTGCCCTACCTGCCCGAACGTATACGGGGCCGATTGTAACAATTATCTTAAAACTTAAGTATCATTCTAAATATCATTATGTTTGATAGATTAGTAAGATGCATGTTTTGTTTATTTCGGAATGGCTGTACCGCTGCGGTTCCAATATACGCCTGCGAGCGCGCCCGAAGCACACACACACACACACACACACACACACACACACACACACACACACACACACACACACACACACACACACACACACACACACACACACACACACACAGGGTGCCTGCTGCCCGGAAACTTCTGAATACAGGAACCATCCGAGTCGGCTGGTGTAATTGCAGAATCCGAGAGGTGGTGAGACCACTAAAGTGTTTCAAGTGCTGGAAATTTGGACACTTATCACGGAACTGCAAGAGAAGCGTCGACCGGGCTAAAGACTGCATGAAGTGCGGTAATACTGGCCACAAAATTGCCGAATGCACAGCAAGTGCAAAGTGTGCCATATGTGCAGAAGCGGGAGATGGGGCGATCACAGCCCGCATCGCAGGTAGCAGCCGATGTCCAGCGTATACGAGGGCACTCCAGGCTCTCCAGGCACTCCAAAAAGGATGCAAATAAGAGCAGCACAACCTCAACCATTGTGCAGCCGCACAGGACCTGCTCATGCAGATTGTGCGCGAGCTGCAGCCTGACTTGGCGATACTCTCCGAACCATATAGACATCTAGACACGCAACCCTGGGCATCTGACGCACGTGGGGAGGCCGCAATTTGGTCCTGTGGAAAGCTTCCATTTCAGGATCTTGTGAGTCGGACGGAAACAGGTTTGTTGAGAATAAAAGGCAAAGGAGTTTATTTCTACAGTTGTTACGCACCACCTAGCCTGAGGACTGATCAGTTTTAGGATTTTCTCGACTACTTAGTCGCAGACGCTAAACAATGCTTCCCGGTAGCCGGAGATTATAACGCGTGGGCTGTGGAATGGGGTAGTAAAGTGACGAACAGGAAGGGCCAAGCCCTTCTTGAGGCTATGTCCTTCTTAGATGTAGTACGACTCAATGCAGGTACAAAGCCCACTTTTATTAAAGGTAAAGCCTCCTCTATAGTGGACCTCACTTTTGTGAGTACTAGCCTGGGGAGAGGAAGCCAGTGCCACTGGGTAGTCAGTGATATCTATACTCACAGTGATCACCAAGCGATTCTCTGGGAGATTCGCGGAGACTTCAGTAGAACAGCGAATGCACCGAAGACAAACGGGAAGGGCCGGAAAGCGAAAATGTTTGACGCGGACTTGTTTCGTGGAACTTTTGACACCAGCCCCCTCGCAGCGGAAAGTGCAACCGAGAAGGTCGAGGTGGTCATGCAGAGGGTCACCGAAGTATGCGATGCTACAATGCCACGGAAACGTGATGTCGACTCCCGACCGGTGGTACACTGGTCGAGCGAACAAATTGCCGGCCTCCAAAGGTAGTGTCATCGAACTCGCCGCCTAGCGCAACGAGCTCGAGGCAAACGCTCGTTCCCCGATTTGGAAGAACAGTACAGGAAGGCTCGCTTGAAGCTTAAAAAGGCTATCAAGCAGAGTAAAGCTGAAAGCTGGGGCGAACTGCTAAGCGAGGTGGAATTGTTGCACATCTGTTTCCTGAGTAACCCGAGGAGGACTACCAGCTCGAGGAGGACGTCGATGAGAACATCCTACCCATTCCTGAAGAAGAGCTTCTTACAGCGATTGCCAGGGTGGGCAACAATAAAGCCCCCGGCATGGATGGGATACCCAACATCGCACTCAAGGCGGCGATCAAGTTGTCACCGGCAATATTCCTGGGCATGTACAAGGCGTGTCTCAAGGAAGGAATCTTCCCGAACAAGTGGAAGTGGCAGAAGTTAGTGCTCCTCCCGAAAGGGAAGAAGCCACTGGACAAACATTCATCCTATCGTCCGCTCTGTATGCTGGATACCGCCGGAAAAATCTTCGAGAGCATCATCCTTAACAGGATTGAGAAGGTCGTGGACCATGTACTAGCGGGGGGCCAGTTTGGCTTCAGAAAGGAGCGCTCTACTCTGGATGCGGTTAACACAGTGGTGAAGCAGGCGTAGGAGTCGACTGCGGGAAAGCGATGGAAAAGGGGGTCCAAGAAGTACTGTGCAGTTGTCGCCCTCGACGTCAAAAACGCTTTCAACTCGCAATACAGAAGTGTATCATGGATGCCCTAAAAACATTAGGTGTACCATGGTACCTACGGAGAATAGTGGCGAGTTACCTATGTAATAGGTGGCTCATGTACGGCACAGAGGAGGGACCGAAGACGTATACGGTGACTGGAGGAGTTCCTCGGGGCTCTGTACTTGGACCGCTTTTGTGGCTCATCATGTACAATGATCTGCTGCTATTACAATTACCGAAAGGAGTGTCCATCGTAGCGTTCGCAGATGACGTAGCGCTGATTGTCATCGCCAAATTCCTGGAGCAAATCACCGCACTCTTCGGCGAAGCTTTCGCCAAAATAAAGGAATGGATGTCTTCTGTTGGACTGCAGCTTGAAGTCCACAAAACAGAAGTACTCCTCGTATCCAGCAGAAAGTTGATGGAATCGGTGACGCTCCGGGTTGGAAACGCCGAAATCACATTCCAACCGTTCATTCGGTATCTGGGTGTGATTCTCGACGCGATGCTGAACTTTAAAGAGAAAAATGAGCAGATCAGCAGAAAGGCCTCTGGGGTGGTTACTTCACTGGCGCGGCTCATGCCTAATGTCGGTGTCCCCAGACAGAAGAGGAGGAAACTGTTGACATCAGTGACGACTTCATTGCTCACCTATGGCATACCCATATGGGCTGATGCACTGAAAATCCAGGAGTTCCGCAGGAAGGCTGCAGCAACGTATCGCGTCAGTGCCTTGAGGGTAGCCTGTGTATTTCACACTGTCTCCGAGGACGCTATCAACGTTATGACGGGAATGTTGCCCATTGAGGTGCTCGCCGAGGAGCGTAGATCGATGTACCAGCAGAAGGGAGCTAGAAACCCCAGTTATGCAAGGACAGAAGCGAGAGCAACCAGTTTTAACCAGTGGCAGACGATGTGGGATGCCTCTACCAAGGGGAGGTGGACACACCGACTAATTCCGAAGGTGGGGATATGGGTGAACTGTCCACACGGGGAGCTCAACTATTATCTCACCCAAGTGATCTCAGGACACGGCTGTTTCCGGGCTTATCTCTATAAGTTTAATTATAAAGATTCCTCGAACTGCCCAGTATGTGTAGCAGTCAAGGAGAATCCTGAACATGTATTGTTCCAATGCCCACGTTTCAGCGCCTCCCGCGCAATAGTTGAGGATCAGCTGGAGACACGCATTACCCCGCACAACCTGGTGGAGTTGATGCTGAAGTCAGCAAACGTATGGCCAGCGGTATCGGCTTATGCTGCCGCAGTAATGAAGGAGTTGCGACGTGCAGAACGCGCGAGGAAGAAGACGACGCCGGAAGACCAGGCAGTCATAGATGAAATAAGCAACACGAACCCCTAAAAAACTCATACCATCTCGAGTGGAACGGGGGATGTAAGGTCGTCTGACAACACTGCAGGAAGAGCTACGGCTAAAGCCTCTCCCGCGATGTAATACCTAACGGTCGCCCCGCGGGAGAATTTGTAAGGCCGCAGCGGAATGGGGGTTTTTAGTCGGTGCAAGCCCGACACACGGCAATTATTTACTACGGTGCGGAGGCATTTTCCCACTAAACCTCTTTAAAAAAACACACACCCACACACATCGTGTGAAAGTCTCACAAACGTCTTCGAACATCTATTGAACGTCTCATGAATGGCTGACAAACGTCTTCAACCGTCTGTCGAACATCTTCGAACTCTAGTGAACGTCTTTGAACGGCTCACAAACATTTTTAAATATAAACCGTTGCGTGTAGGATGCCACATCATGTCATCGCGGTCGGTAATGATGGAGCGAGTAGTAGTTGATATCACTCCACTGATCGAGCATATTGTGCATGGTCGGTAGTTGCTGCTCTCTTCATTCTTACCGACCCCGATAACATGATGTGGCTTCCCGAACGCATCGAGTTACATAATAGACGTTCGTGAGACGTTCGAAGGCGTTTAATAGACGATCAAAGACGTTCGTGAGATATTCGTGAGATCTTCGATGAGAGAATAAAATTAAATGTGTAAGTCTCTCATATACATTTAATTTCATCGGTCTATCGATCTATGACACCTTCATGCTGCTCCATCAATGCATCTCTATCATACCTACATGCTGACAAATCGCTCTATCTCTTTTCCAAATACAGTTAATTACATCGCTTTGAATCTTTCTTCCAGCGACACCGGTCGATCAACTTGATACCCTTTCTCCGACGACAGCTGTTACATAAATAAGTGAATGAATTAAATAATATACGAAGAAATAAAATATAAATAAATTAAATTTAACCAAAATAACCAATCAATAATAAATCCGCCCTCGGCATTTCCCCCTCCCAACAGTTTCCACTACCCACGTGACGTCGCCCTCTTCAGAGGACCTGCGTTAAAATCCACATATCCCTACTACGATGTTTTTCCAGGATAATCTATTAAAGGTCCTTTGCTGAAGGAACATACTTTTAGTAATCATCCTTTGTAGATTTAGCCTTTTGAAAATCATCCATTAAAATAATTTTTGAATCTCAGCATTACCTTGAGCAAACTTAATCATCGATGCTACCTCTAGCTGTCGAGTGTGTATGGTGCGAGCGTAGCCTAGTCTCTCTCTCTCTCCCTCTTCTCTCTCTCACCCTCTCCTCTCTCATTCTCTCCCCGTCTATCTTCCTTTCCTTTTCGCGCTCTCTCGCGAATGATGAGAAATAAATGATTAACGCTCGCGGAGCTGCATCAAAATAGACGTGCGTGATGTAAATCATGTACGACCCGAGCCAGTTTGCGAGCGCGATCTGCATTAATCGTATCGAAGCGGGGCACCATTTAATTAAACCTGTTTTTAAATCACTTTAACTGGTCTTTAAGCATACTCTTGTGAATAATTGCGACGAGTAAATGAGAGATTGTCAATATTATCAAAACGATTAAGAATAGTTGGGGCAATTATAGTTTAGCGATTAATGTTGATGGTCTGGGATGATAGCGGACTTTTAAATTTCTACTGAAGGTCGGGAAAACAATAATTGCTTATTGTCGAAACATTATTAATTTATCGATATTGAACAATTACATTTTGAACCTAGAATAATTAAATTATGAAAATCTATATAATGCAATAATTTGCCCAATACATTGGCCAAATAATTTAATTGTATTTATTGAAGAATAATTATCGTTCTTCACTCGATTAATGGAAGAGTAAATTTGGCGGATACATGGGAATGTTAAATATCCCGCCAAGATTTTGTTCATATCACTGTCTTCGAAGATGTGGAACAGAAACAAATCCAAACGAAATTTCTCCAGGATTTTTTTCTTATATTACTGTTTTCGGAATTTCGCGACCAAAACGAACCCAAATAAAATTTCGTCGCGTTATCATTTTAATTTTGAAAATAATAATTTATCAATACAATAATTACTAAAAAAAGGAAAATTGCCGAATAATCAAAATGAAATGTAATCAGGTCGATGATAGGCGCGTAGAGCTAGTAATCTTTGAATGCATGATTTTTTAATGTCTCTCTATCATTGAATTTAAAAGACGTGACGTAGAATGACCGCGCACGAGATTTCGTATCCATGAAAGTGGTTGGGGAGCACGAGCAAAAAAGCTGCATTAAATCGTGCCAACCTTTTTGTCCCTTACTTGTTTCGCTGATATATTGTGTATGTATCGTGAACGATCGGCCGTTTGCTTGCTATAATTTATTTATGAGTCAAACCATCAATCCAGGTTCGATCAAACGCTCCGTCAAGATCGCGTTGATCCTCCTTTTTTTCTTTAACTTGTAATATACACGGATGTTTTATTGGGTTAAAACGCAGCCCTTTTTGTATTTCTTACTTTTTTTACGAGCCTTTGCGATCTCGACGTTGCAAAGAGAGAGACAGGAGACGCGGCTTTTATGCGCGCGTGTATCGTAAACGGTAGGAGCCCATCCTCGTTACGCGTCTCGCTTTTTTTTTAGGCGTAATTGATGGTCTCCCGTCGAAATGAATTACTCACATTTATATCTCGTCACGATGTACCTTTTTACAGGGATTTGTATCCACTGGTCGTCGTCAGTTTCGTCTGTTATGGCAGAGTTCCTTCCACCGCACCTATTATTGTAAACCGAGGGATGAAAAATCTAAAATAATTTATGGAGGTCGCGTCCAGTGAGTTTGTTGCAGTAAAATTATTTCGCCTACTGTATGTTTAATAGTTTAGGATTTAAAAATAAATGGAATTTTTTTTTCCTCGAAAATTGCTGTCTAATTACGAACTCGTAATACCGCAAACATTATTTGGAATAACGAAATTATAGCAAGAAACATGGAGAACATTGGTCTTTTTGGAATAAGAATGGCAATCAACAGTCAATCGACTATCGATGTGAACAATTCTTATAATCTTCAATGGCTGTCACTAATCGTAATGATACGGAAAGAGACAACGATAACCGAATGCGTGTACAGGGTGCTTTGACCTCATGAGATTGAAGTTTGTACCATCGCAGTGCAATAAGAAATCAAGGAGGGAGATCTTTAGGCGAGGAAAAAATTGGCTCATTTTCATTATTTTTTTTATAAAAGTAAAGATTTCTTCACTATTTTTGGGACTTGGGGTATGTTTCATTACTACTTTTAGCTGTTACATGGTATTTTTTATTTCGATTAACCTTTAAAAATGGCGGCCGTATGACACGGTCGTCTAAACTGCATTTTCAAGACTGGCTCGACGTGTAGCTAAAAAAACTAATCGACCGATTTTGATGAAATTTGGGATAAATCTTTCTAACCTTACTGTCTAAAACATGGCCTTAAATGTTTTGGGGAATTAAAAAAAATCTTTTTTGTTTCAAAATGTAGTCATTTATTCGGAAAAATCAATCTTTTTATTTTAAAGGGTACCTTTACTCGATTTTCAACACTTCTTACTTTTTCTTGGTTCATATTCTGCGTATGAGTGTGAAAAAAAGAAAATTCTTTGGTGGTTTTTTCCAGATTAATCCTGTCGACGTTACAAGTCACGTCGTCTGACAACATCCGCCGCTACGCCTTCAGAAGACTGTGCCCATACCTCTGCTATTTTTAAAGATCAATTTAAAAAATACCGTGTAACAGCCAAAAGTGGTAATAAAACAAACCCGAAGTTTTGAAAATAGGCAAGAAATCTTTGCTTAAAAAAAATTATGAAAATCGGCAGTTTTTTCCTCACCTATCAGTACTCCCCCTTTAACGTTTCCGAATCACTTCAATTTGTCTTAACAGGTTTCCCCCAAAAAATGATGAACTTCTTTCGAGGTAGTCATTCGGAGATCTACGATTTGAATTTTCATAGATCTCTGCGGCAGAAAAGATTCTTCGTCTCGGATTGTCCTCTTCAATTTTCCCCGTGTGATTTCCCCGCAGCATAGTGGAAAGGTCCGTGCAGCAAGTTGACCGGGCATTCCCCACTTTGTGTCCGGCCCTGACCCGATTTGTCTCGTCCGATTTACCTGACGGACCCTCGCATGGAACAAACCGGGAAGATTGCAAAATCGTTTTTTTACGGCTTACCTTACCCCCGGATACATGGCCAGCAAGTACATCTTCACGTAATATATACCCGGTAAGAACATTGACATGTTCTGAAAAGTGGAGCCTATCTTTAAGAACTAAAGAAAAGCTACTTTGCTTTTCACCTCATCAAATATATTTATAATCGATTGGGATGAAACTAATACATCTGTTGTAATTGTATTTACCATTAAAAGCATTTATTTCTTCAATGATAATCGACTAGGATAACAATGTTTATCGTAAATACCGGGATTACGATAACTAATGACTTAAGCATAAAGGCTAGCCAAATTATTTTATCAGGCAAAATAGTAAAGCAGGTGATTCGTGATTTTTGAACGCGTTGTGACCATGTTGGGAAAAATCAATGTTCTGGCCGCAATCCGCGAGGTGGCTATAAGCGAAAAGTTTCGCGTATGCAAGGTACGATCGTACAAGGATAAAACCTCGTCCTGTGAGTTGTACCACGTATAGAAGTGTATGTGACTATGCTTACAGCGTGCACTTACGCTTATGATTTTGCGATACTTGTGAAATAACCCTTTGCCTAGTAAACTATGGGACAATTTATGGACATTATTGAAAGGGTATTGAAAAATCGAGGTATTGAAAAAAAAAACCACCGCGATTTTTGGGCCGAACAAAAATTTCCTAAAGAAAAACAAGAATAAACATTATGTGCAAAAGCAATGCACTTAAAAAAAAGGATAAAATACTTATAGGGTGAAAGAAAACGTATTGACTCCGTGCAAAAATGATTTTGCGGATAGTTGGACACTCTCTCTCTCTCCTTTTCGGTGTCTCGCGGAGTTGATCTATGTGGAAATAACCTTTTGGCACACAGAACGCAAGATATATCGAGTGACTTTTCCGCGGCCGTCCAGCCTCGTCACCTCACTCAGCATCCGCGCATTATAAATGTAGTGTCAGCATGGCTCTATGAAAGGCCGCATGTTTATGTAGACATATACGAGAGACACCGGCGACTTTACGCAACACGTTGCTTGGTACACGCCGCTAATATATATAATGCTCTTTCCGCCGCTCTTTCGACGTGTAGCTATATAGTGATGATGATGGCTTATAGCCATCGAGTCGGGGGCGATTGCCAAGAAGATTCAAAGTGAAATTGTTTCCTGTCTTCTCGGAAAATTGTCTGGCTATGTATTCTGATGAACGAGCGTAAAATTTTCGTTGTACGTATGCCTACGTACACTGAAAATCAAAGCAAAAAAAATCACTTGGGCTGACTAAATCCGTCATTGGAGGATGCCAACGAATTATTTATTGACACAATCAAATATCACGTTATTTTAAGGATTATTTATTACATCGACCAGCGATTGCTCGGAAGAGTCAAATCTTTTACTCTTTCATCTCACTCAATATTTCAGTGGCCATCTGTGAATAAACAATTTCTTTATCCAAGGGATTTTTTCTCTCTGTATATATTGATAAATATATTTTTCACTCGAATATTTTGAATATCTATTTCATTTCTTATCAAATACTTCCAAATATTTACTCACGTCGAAATAAAATAAAATGTTAGTATATTCGAAGAATATATTTTATTTTATTTATCTTATTTGAGGAAAAATGTCAAAATGTAGCGTAGTTAATGAAGGAAACATGTTGAAGTGCGGCAGATATATGTATGCCGCGCATCAAGTTTCTTCTTTGCCCCATAGCGGTGAAGGCTTTGGACCTGCAAGGCCATGGGCCTATACGCCTCCCTAGATTTCCGCCACGACGCGAAGTCACATGTGCATCCGTATACGCGTTTGTTCATTGTTTTCCTCACTCGTATATAACATATGTATACGATTTTTTGAATTCTCTGTCCCTTCATTCGACACCAGCTAGGGATCTATGTTCACATTGAATGGGTCATGTCAATGTCAATTGCAATGATATAGAGCGGTGGCATGATCATCCTTATTGCGATTATTATTAATAATGTTCTTTATATTATTATCGATATTGCTGAATATATACACAATGCCGGGCAGAATTAGAAAAGTAGGTTTACTGTGACGACCCGAAAATCAGGGATATTAAAAAAATTGTAAGAATAAGTAAGATGATTGAAAAATCATTTGAATATTTATTTGTATGTACATAAAAAAAATGGTGTACCAAATTTCTTAAAAAAATATTAACAACTAAAGAAGTTATAAACAGTCTCCTGAAGGACTTTCGAACGTAAGGGGCTCAACGGTGAACTTGATTTTGGCCACCCGGTAGACCTAAAAAAAATGATTTTTTTCTGAAAATAGAAAATATAATCTGACTTCACCGACCTTTTTTTGTTATCGTGCTACAAACATAAAAAAAATGTTTTAATTTTTTTCTGGCAGTTCTATCGTTGTAACCATAAGTTCACCTTCTATCTGCTATTTCTGCAGCATATGTTGGACTATCCTCTTCAATATGAGCTGCCTCAAGCCGCGAAGGATTTTTTGAAATATTCGCAGTAGGTGTGGGGGCCCTGGGTCAACGAAGGAGTGGGAGACGCTTGATTACTTTTCAAACATGATGATTTTTTTCCCCTAAATGTTTTAATTATTTATTAAGAAAAAACAAGATCCTTTTAAGCAACATCGGTTGTTTGGAGTTAAGGAAGGAGACGTTTTCTGAAATCAGCTACATTTGAAAGAAATAATAATATTTTTCCATCTTTTTCATGAGAATAAATTCTTTTTTTTAGTGTGTAATTATATTATTCATAGTGTAAGATAGCGTAATTATAGACTATACACTGCACATGAATCGGACTTGACAATTAAACGGTTTTTCACTTTTTATTTATACAATTTCAATGTAAACTATTTTCAGATCAATAGCGAATACTGGCCGGTGTAAGCGTCTAGCGCTAAATACTAAAACGTTGGTTTTTTAGCAGTTGTACAAAAACAATATCAGTTAATAAACATTTTTTTTGGTTCCGGTTAAACCACCAAATTTTAAGCAATGCATGATTGGCTCAAAGCACGTGGCAATTCCAACATTGTAATCCATGGGATATATTCTTTTATAGCGATTAGATCGTCTTTGGTGTTTGTCATGATTTTTAACAGAATTGCATTTTGAAATTTTATTTAAAAAATGCCTGGTGAAAGTGTGAATTTTTTTTCTTTGTCAGATCTCTGGAGTGATTTTTTTACTAAGTGTTCCACACAATTCTTCAGCAAATTTTACCTAAACTTTTTCATTGTGGAGGCCCGATGTCAACAGGTGTAGGACCCTCCCCCATCCCGACCCTGACACAGAGGGAAGAAGAGAGACAGGTGATAAAAGTTACGCTATAAAAGTAAAATAATTTAGTTCTTTTTTTGCGAATCTGTACCCCTTGAGTGCCGCACTGTGTGAGAGAGTATAATATATGAGAAGGATCGTGTCGATTATCGCCCATATTCCGATGACATTATCAGTAGTGAGGAAAGGGAACGAATGCGCAGTACAGAGGGTGACAAAGATCAATCGGCAAACTACGCAGTCGCGTCTTCGGAGTCTTCGTTTTTTTCTCTCTTTTTCCTCTTCGTCGAAGCCATCCACACTTGAATGTACACGCGTCTATACGCACACGAGTGAACCGCGCTTGAACATGTGCGTTGTGTATGCAGATAAATACATAGTCACACGCGCACGGGCGTTAATGTCGGCTGTTTTTCTTCGGAAGTAGATTACGCATCCTGGAAAAAAATTGCTCTCTTTCCCGATTACACGATCAGGGATAACTTTACTACGGAATATTTGTACCAAAGGGATAAGGAGGTAATATAAGATAAGGAGGTAAAATGTTGATACAACGGGGCCATAACTCTTCACTCATTTCGAGCTAGAGATGGAGAGAGGGTCAGAGAGCGAGAGACAGTGAGGGGGAGGAGTAAAAAAGGAGAATCATGATGCGGCTCTCTCTCTCTCTCTCTTTCTCTCTCTATCTTTATTTCGCCCTGCCTCGTTGCATTAAGAAAGAACGAGGTCATCAGGCGCATTGGACGAGTTGCTCGTAACTGATGCTTGCGTGCGAGTACTAAGTTTATACTCCCATTATTACCAATCCAAAGTAAGGCCCTTGTTTTACGCATGCATGAGAGGTAAATAATACACGCACACGTGCGCGCCCGCGCGCGCGATCATACGCACACATGCAGAGAGGCGATTTTGGCGGCTTGAGAATTGTCTTTAAACTAGCCATTTGTGTCTACACTCAACTTTACGTTTAGCCCTAATGTTTTCCAAATCACCTTCCGATAAATGTACGCGTCTTTATGTAATGATCATTTCAAGGACCGTCCTCTCAACGAAATCGGCCATTCGTTTCGAGGAAAAAAAAATCATTGACTGTCCTTAAATAAGCCAGATGGCCAAGAAGCCAATATTATATAGATATAACGGGTTATATTGTATAAAAGTACATATATGGAAAATGTACTTTTCCATATATGTATGTGTGTGTGTGTTTTGTTTAGTGATCAATATGTGTGACAAATTTATACCCGCGCTCATGTACGCACTAGATTTAATCATGTACATATAATCGAAAGAATGCGCGACAAAAAGAATAGAGACAGAGAGAGCGAAAGAGAAAGTCAATAAGACGTTTCGAGAGGCTGGGCTTCCTGAGAATGCCTCACAAGGGAGAGAAAGAAAGAGAGAGCGCGAAGGACGGAATGCTGGTTAGTAATCAGTCGAGCTGTTACGTCACGAATACGGCGAGCAACGATTGGCTCAAGTCAGTCGGGCCTCCGTCGAGCCTCTCATCGAGCTTGTTTCTTACCTCTCTCTCTCTCTCTCACTCTCTCTCTCTCTCTCTCTCTCTCCCTCTCTCTCTCTCTCCTTCTCTCTCTCTCTCTCTCTCTCTCTCTCTCTCTCTCTCTCTCTCTCTCTCTCTCTCTCTCTCTCTCTCTTTCTCCAGCCTGTCCTTATGTCCAGCCTCAGACCTTGATCACTGCATTGTCAAAATTAACAGAGAAATAGTTTTAATTAGGATCTGGGCGTCCCTCTATGGGCTGCTGCTCAATGACAAAAAGACAGACGCAATAATACTCGGTAGTAGACGGTCAGTCCGGGCACTCGAATTATTAAACATTCCCTCTATCAAGAATGGTCGGACCATAGTTCCGTACTCTCGATCTGTGAAAATCTTAGGTATATGGCTTGATGACACTCTTTGCTGGAAGGAGCAAGCACTGAATGTTGCCAAAATGGCAAATTCAAGACTATAGACGCTAAAAACTTGTAGAAGTTTCTTACCTCAGCGAACTAGGGCGAAACTTGTATCTGTTCTTATATTACCAATATTCGACTACTGTTGCTGTATCCTATTCGGGTTAGCTGATGAATATAATACCATTCTCAAGGTAGCATTAAACTCCTGCGTGCGGTTCATATTTGATGCCAAACTGTTTGAGCACATCACACCCTACTGGGAGAAGTTGTCCTGGTTGCGATTGGAAGACAGGCGGAAATTTTATATTTTAAACACAGCATATGAAGTTCTCCACTCTGGGAGGCCCACGTACCTAAGTTCGTTACTGAAAATAAACAATCCTAGCAAAAATATGCCCTTACGTAAAAGCCATGGGTACCTCCACATTACTCATTTTAGGACTGAATGTCAAAGGCACTCCTATGGGATTTCCGCCTCCTATCTGTGGAATTCGCTACCATCCAGCTGTGTTAACCTTAGAAGAAACGCCTTTTCTGACCTCGTTTCTAAGCTGCTTCTGAAGGGTGAAATTTAAATTTAAAATTAAAGTTTAATTTAATTGTAAAGGAGTATATTGCAATGCAATTCATAAAATGATAGGCGTTATTGAGATATCAAAAGTAGTAGGTGCAGAATTTGTCGGATATGTATTAACATCATGTGGAATTACCGTTGTATAATTAGATGTAAGGCTTTGTTTTATATTGAGTCGTTGAATTAGAGGAACTGTAAGCATTATTATATGGTTTGTGTGCCAGAGGAGATATAGTATCCTAGAGCACTAATAAAACTATCTCTCTCTCTCTCTCTCTCTCTCTCTCTCTCTCTCTCTCTCTCTCTCTCTCTCTCTCTCTCTCTCTCTCTCTCTCTCTCTCTCTCTCTCTCTCTCTCTCTCTCTCTCTCTCTCTCTCTCTCTCTCTCTCTCTCTCCCCCCCGTCTCTTTTTTTTCAATTCAGTATTTGTCTTTCAGTACTGTATATTACGACCATTTACCGCAGGGGTATACCACTTTCTAGACGTAAGTATCGCGTCCATCGCATCGGATGTGCAGTCCGATCGCATCTGCGGATTTATTCAAATCAAAAGTGGCCAAAGTCGAAAATTTTTGCGCCCGCTTACTGAAACATGTATTCCTATGTTAATCGACCCGGGCAATCCGAATTTCTGGGAATTTTAACTATTAACAGTGAAGAAAAGTATTAAAAACCGAAAAATGTGCATTATTTCGAGAACGAAGAGGAAATCCCAAAAAAGTTTTGAACAAAAGTTGTAGAATGGAAGATTTTACCTGTAGGTGTAGTCGATTCTTTTCTCTATCTCCAATAGTTCAGCCGTAAATTTAGAAAAACCAATTCACACCAATACTATAAACGCGCGCGCGACGAAATCGAGGAGATGGACGACCGCTGGTACCTCACCGCCCCTTACTCTCTTGCCGGCGCGCTGCAGGTGCTTGGGCCGACGGTTTCCGAAAGTCGAACGGGTATCTTCGGCAGCCTAATATATATATATATATATATATATATATATATATATATATATATATATATATATATATATATATATATAGCTAAGCTGTCGGATTACGAAGACTCCACTACCGGCCATATTTCCTTTCGCTCGAAATCCATCGGAAATATGTTTTTCACCTGACAGCTCCGCGGCTCTTCGACCCGGACTGAGCCAGAAAATGAGCGATAGGAATTCTAGAAATACCACTGTATATGAATTTGTTAATTATATATATCAATAAAACATTGATATACCAAAATATTAATTTTTTATTTATGATAAAGAATAAAAATTAAGCCATGGCCCTAACCGTTTTTTATTTTCCTGATCTTCAATTAATATTTTAATTAACAATAAATTACATTCATTAGCTTATTAATTTAAAAAAAATATATCAATTTTATTTTTATTTTACACACCTATTACTCTTTCTTATGAAAAAATGATCTTAAAAATTAATCTATTTTATAAAGTTTTAATATTAATAATATAAATAATATATTCATAACTTTATTTATCACTTCATTAAATTTATCAATGTTAAATAATTGAATTATTTAACACTTTAATTTTAAAAAAACTATTAATCGTCAACATAAAAATAAAAATTTACTTTTAAATCTTAATAATGTTATAGTAAAGAATTAATCTTTTAAATCAATTACACATTACTTAAAATCTTATAGCTAACGCATCTTAAAATTTGCAATAATTTTTTTAACTAAAAATTCATTTTAAAATAATTTTTTTCTACGAATCATAATGATATTGGAATTTTTCATTTTATTTTGGAAATATTATCTGGTATAATCGGATCTTCATTAAGTTTATCATTTCGTATAGAATTCGGTAATCCTGTTCATTCATTATAAATGTTTTATAGTTATACGTATTACAATTGTAGGATTTGGGAATTAAAGAATTCCCTTAATATTAGTAGCCCCAGATACATCATTTCCACGCATAAATTATTTGCAATTTTGACTTTATCTTCTTCTATTAATTGATTAATTATGAGAAACCTCTTCCATTAAATTTATATCATGAAGGAATATCATTAGATTAGCAATTTTCTCTCTCAATCTCGCAGGATTATCCTCAATTATAGGATGAATTAATTTCATTACCACAATCATAAATATAAAAAAATGTAATATTGTTATTTGTTAATTGTTATTTTTGAACAAATTATTTTATTTTCATAATTAATTTTTTTTTCTACAAATTACTGTATTTTCGCCTTTTCGGCTTTTTACAAGGCTCCACTACTTATATGTCCACCGCTCTACACTTGTTCTTTCTTTCCATTACCCCCCCCCCCCCCGCCCCCTCCACCTTGCGGCCGCAGCCGGCTTTCTCGTCCGTATCGTATTCACCATGCAAATCTCATGTTTTCGCCAGTCATGGGCATAGGGAAACTGCCGAAAACCTATACCGACACAGCCGATCCCAAGTTCGCATCTCAGTCACGGAACTAGTCGCCTTTTGCCGAGAAAATGTCGAAGAAAAACATTTTCTGACGAAAGTACGCGACTGGGATTCGAGCCCGCGACCTCCCGATCCGCCGGCCCGCAACGCTAACCACCAGATTAACTCATTGGGTTTTTTTCTCATGATTAATATTAATTACAACAATTTTATTATTATGAGCTGTTTCTGTATTAGCAGGGGTTATCACTTTACTTTTAACAGACGGACATTTAAATACAGTTTTTAATCCATCAGGTGGAGGAGATCCAATTTTATATCAACATTAACTTTGATGTTTTGGACATCCTGAAGTTTACATTTTAATACAACCAGGAGTTGGTTATACCGTATAATTTCCCATATTTGGTTTCCCACATAATTTTTAACCCAAATGAAAAAAAGAAACTTTGTTCTATTCGTATAATTTATGCAATATTAGCTTTTCGATTTTTAGAATTCATTGTATGATCCCATCATATACTCGAGCTTATCACAGTTTAGCAACTATAATCATTGCAATCCCTACAGGAATTTAGATGATGGAATTTAGATACAGGTTTTAGATGATGGAATTTAGATGATGGAATTTAGATACAGGTCTTTAGATGATGAGCTACCATCCATGGATCAAAAATAAAATTTAATCCTTCACACCTTTGAAGATTAGGATTTGTATTTTTATTTGTAATTAGAGGATTAAGTGGAGTAATTCTAAGTAATTCATCAAGTGATATTACTTTACATGATACTTATTCAGTACCGATTTTCATGATGTATTATCTCTGGGAGCTGTATTTACTGTTATAGGATTTTTTATTTATCGATATCCATTAATAAACGGCCTAACATTACATAGAAAATTGTTAAAAATTCAATTGTATAGAATATTTTTCCAGTTAATTTAACTTTTTTCCCCCAACGATTTTTGGGTCTAAATGAAATACCTCGACGATATTCTGATTATCCTGATTCATATGTAACTTAAAATATTTTTTCGTTTACAGGATCTTTAATTTCAATATTAAAAATTATATATTTTATTTTTCTAAAATGAGAACGAATATCACCTCAACGATTAAATCTTTTTTTAATGTATACAATTTCGTCAATTGAATCATTAAGAATATTTTACCTCCCATTAAATCATAGATTTAATTAAACTCCTTTAATATATCATAATTAATTCACTCAATGTTGTTGTTGCTAAATACGATTATAATTATTTGTATTATTTTTTCCTCATTAATTAATAATTTGAATATTCAGTTTATTTAACAAAATCAAAACATTGACATTGTTTGAATATTAATTTCGATATTAATTTTAATTTATCTAGCAACTCCTTCATTCGACGTTTTGTATTTAACAGATAATATTTATATATCAACTCTAAGAATTAAATCTATTGGACATCAATATTACTGATCTTATGAATATTCAGATTTTAATAAAATTTAATTCAATTTATTTATAATTGAAAATAATGATATGAACATAAATAATTTCCGTTTATTAGATGTTGATAATGATATAATTATTCCATATAAAAATAAAATTCGTTTATTAAGTAATTCTTCAGATGTAATTCATTCCTGAACTGTTCCATGATTAGGTGTGAAAATTGATTCTATCCCTGGCCGAAGTAAACAAACTTTAATTAATATAAATCTATCTGGATTATATTATGGACAATGTTCTGAAATGTGTGGTATAACTCGCAGATTTATACCTATTGCAATTGAAAGAACTAATCATGAAAATTGTATACAATGAGTTATTTCTTATCCATTTTCATTGGATGACTGAATTTAAAGTTTAGATCTCTTCAATCAATATATCGTAATTAAAATTACCTCTAATGAAAGAAATGAGTTAGATGTAACTTTAAAATGTAATTTTTGAATTATTAAGATTCATATTTTTTACATTCCACAATTATCACTATACAATTGATTAACTTTAAATATAATTTTATTTAGATTGATCGTTCGTATAATAATAAAAAATGTATCTTAAAATGATAAGAAATATATTTTCTATTTTTGATTATAATACCATTCAATAGTTGATTTAAATTGAATTTCTTCTATTCAAATTTTGTTATTATTCCAATATTAGTTCGAAATGTTGATTCTCGATTAATTAATTTAAAAAAATGTATTTGAATAACTTTAATCAAAGAATTAAAAATTATTTCATTAAATAAATTAATTTGTTTTAATATAATTTATTTCACTATTTTATTTATATTAATTTTAAGAAATAATTTTATATATTTTTTCACAAGTTCCATACATTTTTACACGGTCAAGACATTTAATTGTTTCAATTGATATTTCCCTCCCATTTTGATTTGGTTTAATATTTTTTCTTTCATCAAACAATACAAACTTTGCATTTGCGCATTTAATCCCCCAAAGGACCCCCTTTCTTTTAATTTCATTTATCGTTTTAATTGAAACTACTAGAAATATTATTTGTCCTTTAACTTGATAAATTCGATGAACAGCAAATATATTTGTAGGATATTTACTTTTAACTTTAATAAGAGAATCAGCTATTTCATCGATAATAATTTTATGATGTATGTATGTATGTATTCTTTATTTGTGTCCCCGTAGGGTTCCAAAGGACTCCCGTTTACAATCGTCTTTACATCTTTATAATCGCTCTTAACCTACTTATCCTACTTAACCTACTTAACCCTACTCCGCCACGCTCCCTCTCTCCGCCGCCTCCCCCATTCCGCCTTATTTTCTTTTCACGCCATTTTCCGCCGGGCCTTTCTTACATCTACTTCTCCCTCCTCTTTCCGCCTCTCCGACTCCCGTTTCCCTCTTTCACTCCATTCCTCTTTCATTCCCTTCTTCCTCTCCTCCTCTCCTCGTTATTTCCCTTTCCCCTTCTACTCTCCGTTCCTCCAGCTCTTTCATCCACGCCTCTCCTCTTCCCCCCTCGTCCAGTATCACCCTTATCCTCTCCCCTATTCCTCTTTCCTCTCCGCTCCCCCCTCGACACCTGTCCAGCACGTGTTCCCACGATTCTACCTCTTCCCCACATACCCTGCATTCCCTGTCTTCCTCTGCGTCCCAGTATCTACCTTCCTTCATCTCATTTCCCATTCTGAATCTCGCTATTCTCCTGTACCTCTCTTCTCCCCATCCTGCCTTCAAATACCGTGGGACCTCTCTCGTTCTCACTTCCTTATACCAGCGGTTGTACCTCGACTCTCTTATCTTTTCCCACCTTTCCCTTTCCTGGCTCTCCCTGTCCTCCTTCTCCTTCCTTTCATACCCCACACTTTCTCGTTCCTGCCTCCCCTCTTCCGCTCCCCCCCCCGACCCTCCTAAACTCTTCCCGGCCTTTCTCCCATTTCGCTCTTCCCTGCACCCCCCCTTCCCTCTCTTTCCCTGACTTCTCCCCAGCACCTCCTTGCACACTCACTCCCCCCTTCCTTTCTCAGCTTTTCCTCGAAATTCCATGCCCTCCTCCCTGCCCTGGTTCTTATTTTATCTCTCTTCATTTCCTCCCTCACCAAATACCCCGGTGTTCTCCATTCGATCCCCAGTGTCCATCTCAAAAACCTATCCTGTACCCCTTCCATGGTCGCTCTTTCCTCCCACCCCCAAATCTTTTCCCTATTCCCCATACCTGCTTCATTACCGTACCCGCCTTTTTCACCCTATCCTTAATGTGAGCTTCCTGTCCCCCGTTCCGCCTGAATACATATCCCAGATATCTGAATTCCCTCACTTCCTCCAACTCTTTTTTCTTGTACCTCCCCCCTCCTTTCCTAAACCTCATTACCTTCGACTTTCCCACATTCACCTCCAGCGTTTTCCTCTCAAAGTATTTCTCTAGTCTCCTGATCAAATTCTCCATCTCTTCCTCTCTTTCCGCTACCACCACCACGTCGTCCGCGTATGCTAACGAGTATATTTTACTCTCCCCTACCTTGACTCTCCCCACTCCCCCTTTCTAAGCTCCTCCTCCAAATCCGCTGTCAGCAGGTTAAACAGCAGCGGGCTCAGCGGACATACCTGCCTAACTCCTCTCTCCGTCCAAAAGGCTTCTCCCTGCTTTCACTCTGCTCCTTGTCTCTTCGTATATCTCCTTTGTCCTTTCTCTTAGTCCCTTTCTTATCCCTCTCTCCTCCATCACCTTCCACAACTCCTTCCTATCCACCATATCGAAGGCCACTCTCAAATCTATAAATATCACTACCAGTTTTCCCTTCCTTTTCCCCACCTGCTTTCCTATGATGTAATTTAGCACGTATATGTTGTCCATGATTCCTCCCATCCCTCTTCTAAAACCCGTCTGGTTTTATTTCACCGCCCCTATCGCTTCCGCTTCTTCTTATAATCTTTTCGCCAATACTCCCGCATACACCTTGTATAGCGAGGGCATCAACGTCACCCCCCTATACTCCTCTACTCTGGTCCCTTGCCCTTTTTTCACTATTGGGACTATTATCCCCTCCTTCCATTCCTCTGGCCAACCCTCCCCTGTCCACACCCTTCTACATATCTCTCAGGCCCATTGCACCGCCTTTCTCCCTCCCCATTTCCACGCTTCATTTGGTATTTCGTCGCCTCCCATTGCCTAATACTTTTATGATATGTTATTATTTTAACACAAATTATATTATTAATAGTGGCATTTAGAGGTTCTATAATTCAATCTTATGTCTTTACTGCAATAAGAACTTTATACACAAAGAAAACAAATTATGTTAAAAATATTGTTAAACAAAATTTCTCATAACCATCTTTTTCATGTGGGCGTTTCCACTAATAGAGCTTGACCTTTAAAAAAGGTACATTTCTGTACGTCGTTTCAACGAAATCCTCTATTCTCGCTCTTTTTATTTCAATGTACGAAATATTAGCAGGTAACGGGTTTGTCATTTTCCATGCCCTACCTAATCCCCTCGAAAACACCCGATTGCGCGCAAAAGTTACCCCCTCTCTAGTCTCTTGCGCGCCCATCACACAATCATTGTAGCGCGTGCCGTCGGGTGACGTCACGCGCGAGTCGTGCTGAGATTGCTTTTTCCCTTGAAGCCTTCGTTTTGGCTTGGCCGCACATGAACGTGCTCAGCGTCCAGGTATTGGTGTAGCTATCGAAGGCGCGGTCGGCAAATTTCGATGGCGCTCGGCTCTTTCCGAAGATGTCCGAGCGTCGTTCGCTCAAAGGCTTTTAGATGATTTCAATGCTTATTTAGCTCTTGATTCTCTGCGTTATTAATGTATACAAGAAAATGTATCGCGCACTCTGATCAGTTATTTTTTAGTTTATACGTTAATTTACATATAATAATAAATCTAAATTACAACTTATTTATCTTCTAAAAAATTGTTTACGCTTTACTCACACCCGTAATAGTAATAATAAATTATTATTATTACTATTACGATTTATTATATAATAGACTTTATTGCTCCGGGCAACGCACTTCCTCAGTTTACACTGGGAAACATTCACCTACCCCCGGTGGTTAGGCTCGCTCTTAACCTGGACCGAAACAATAACGCTGGGCGGCACTCGAGGGTTCCGACATCACCGCGGCCGCCGTCCAGTCAAAAAGTCGCGCGAGAATTTCAATACATCGCTCTGCGATAGCCGCTCCCTCAAGCCAGAGGGTTAGCGGCTACCGCAGTCCACAAACGGGTTGCCTTAGTAAACGGAGGGACCCAAGTATGACCGCCTTCTGCATCCGACCCATTAGCAACCGGACACCGGGTTCGCAAACCGGTATGCCAGTGAGGCCCGATACAAAAGACTCATCCCCCTTAGAGCGCCGATGATGAGGTCGACGAGAGTTACCCTGAATTCTCGGTGCAAACGACGTAGCTCGGCCAGGAGAGGCTGATACTTGACCCGTTTCTCCTCTTCCTTTCGCGACACGTTCACTTCGGCCGGAGCCGAGAACTCAATGACGTATATCGTCTTGTCGCCGAAATCGAAGAGGACAACATCAGGCTTAGTCGCGTAAAGCGGCCCGATAGTCGCGAATGAGAAGTTCCAATAAATCTTGCACCTCTCGCCCACGACAACGGACTCAATATCTCCTGGTAAATAAGGCGGCACGGGCTCCCGGTTTATCCCATAAGAGTGCCGTAGATGGTAGTACAACACGCTTAGGGCCGCGTTATGGCGATAGATATAGCCGGAGACTGCATATACTGGGCAGGCCGGCAGTAGATGCATTAGTGTCTCCGGCGATTGTTTGCATGCACGACACAAAGTGGTCGGCAGAGGATGAACCAAAACGCGACTGCGATAGACCAGGGTGTTGATGACTCCGTCTTGGCAGGCGCAGATAAACCCTTCGGTTTCGGACATCAGTCCAGCTGACCGCAAGAAGGAAAAGGACAGCTGGGGGAACAGCCCCTGTTCCTCGATGTGGTGAAAAAACACACCGTGCATGGGTCGGTCCACGTGCTGCCGAGTCCGGACAGTCTGCTCGGCAGCCCTGATTGGCCGCCGACGTCGGGACTTGGGCAACCGAGCGACGGAGTCTGTTGGCAAGGCGCCACGCCGGCGCCGGCGGAACTCCAAGCCGAGGGTCTCTGCCGCACGATCTGCCGCCTTATAAAGAAAAGCACCCGCCCCATGAAGCTCATGCTGGTGCACAATCTCCAGGAGCGAGTCCGAGCTTGTTATCATATCGCTTGCTATTCCGAGGTCCATGCGGTCATGAAGACACTCCAATCCCAAGAGCCCACGCCCGCCGCTCTGACGCAGCATATAGTGGCGCGGGGTGGAAGATCGAGGGTGCAGACTCCGCTGGATGTTCATTATTTTGCGTGTGCCGATGTCCATCTGTTTAAGCTCGTCTCTACGCCAGTTGACGACGCCAAAGGAATAGAGCAGGACCGGGACAGCGAGCATATTGGTGGCAGTGATATTATTTTTCCCGGACAGATCTGATTTCTAGATCCGTCTGAGAAGCCGCCTATACTCGCTGCGGAGGGCCTCCTTGACACCCTCAGCGTCTTGTACAGAACGCTGATCGATGCCAAGGTACCGATAAGACCCTCCGGCGTCCAGGTGTTTGAAGACGCTCCCGTCCACCAGCTGAACATCAGCCGCGACACCCTCTGCTCTCCCTCTCCTGAGATGAAGAACAGCGCACTTGTCCAATCCGAAGTCCATTCCCGCCGCCCGCGTGTACGTCGCTACGATGTTCAAGAGGAGCTTAAGCCCCGGGAGCGTATAGCTTGAGGTCATCCATATAAAATAAATGGGTGATCCCTCCCCTGTTAAAAATGTCCGATTGAATATTATTAACTATCATAGGAATAATGCATAATTCTCATGATATCTTTCCGGATCTATCTCGCTCTCCCTTGGTGGCGCATAAATATTGGTTCGTTTCGAATATGTACCAATGCTCGGTGTTATAAATGTGAAGTTCGTCATTGCTACTTTATGAATTTGAATAGATTTCTATGCGTTCCGTTGAATTCTATCAGATGCATACCCTAGCCACGGTTTAGTTATGATTTCTTTGTCATTCAGATACCAATTGAATTCTTTCGTCTTCGTCTCATTGTAGGGTTTTTGTATCATTACATTTTTTCTTTTTTTAAAATAATAAAAATACGATTATTCTGCTAACATTTCCCATGCACTACGAAAGAATTAAATTGAATCTTATCCCGCACTTACAATTCGCATCATATTCTATATGAAAAATGAAGTTTTATGAAAACGATGTGATAGGGACAACAAAAGATGCTATAGAAAATGATGAAATGGAATCGAAAATAGTAAACTCTTTTACTGTTAGCAAAATTATTGAGCCTTGTTTAGTATACATCTATTTAAGTAATTAATAGCAGCGCAAAACATCAACAAAAGTTATTTTTCCAATTGAAATTTAGTTGACTAGATATAATCAAGAGTGAATATACAAAGTCAGCCCGATATTTTCGGCCATTTTTTACTCTTGTACACGATGCTGAAGAGATATTTATATATACATATATATATATATACAACAGCAATATAAAAACCTATTGGTTTTTAATGTAGGTTGGATCCTTTTATCTATTTGCGTTACAAAAATAATTCACCGATCCAAAAGCAGTGTATAAAACTGTGCTTGACTCTTCTCTGTGTACCTTTCATTTTACAGGGCCGAGCAATATGTATTAAATACTTAATTCGTGTGGTTTTTAAATATGAAAATTTGCATGCTTCGACTGCAATGAGACGCATGACATTCAAAATGATTCATTTTCATTGAAATATCATACTGTATACTTTATTACGTGGTACATACATTCGCAATGAAATACTACTAGTAATTAATAATACAGACTGAATTGCAATGAAACGTATCGCATTAAAAATGATTCATTTTCATTGAAATATCATACTGTATACTTTATTACATAGTACATAAATTCGCAATGAAATGCTACTAGTAATTAATAATACAGACTGAATTGCAATGAAACGTATCGCATTCAAAATTATTCATTTTCATTGAAATATCATACTGTATACTTTATTACGTGGTACATACATTCGCAATGAAATACTACTAGTATTTAATAATACAGCCTGAACTGCAATAAGACGTATCGCATTCATTTTCATTGAAATATCATATTTTATACTTTATTATGTAGTACATACATTCGCAATGGAATACTACTAGTAATTAATAATACAGCCTGAACTGCAATGAGACGTATCGCATTCAAAATGATTCATTTTCATTAACATGTCATACTGTATTCTTTATTACGTAGTACATAAATTCGCAATGAAATACTACTAGTAATTAATAATACAGCCTGAACTGCAATGAGACTTATCGCATTCAGAATGATTCATTTTCGTCTGTAGTTACTGTATTCTTCATTACGTAGTACATACATTTTCAATTAAATACTACGAATAATGAATATAATAGAGGCTCAACTGCAATGAAACGTATCGCATTCAGAATGATTCATTTTCATTGGAATATTCATACTATATATACTATTCATAGATATATGATTCAACTTTATAATAATCCTATGAAGAATGCCAAATTCAACTGGATGAAAGTATTCTTTATACAGTATTTATATAGAACATGATAAAATTTGGTTCACATAAATAAGATTCTGATCCTGATTGCGCAATATACGAATCAGAAACACGAAAGGAAACTATACATGCTGTTTTATACGACGTAATACATTCGTGCATATACATTTATAACAAACAACGAAAACGAAAGGTACAATCATACATAGCATATACGAATAGATGCACACATATGAACAACATATGTCGTATATCGCAATCCTACGCGATGGGGTGGTATCATTCATTCGCTATTAATTCGGATTGGCGCTCGATATTATAAACTCATCATCATCCGATACGATTCCCATCATAATAATCTGCAGTTGTTTATGAAAAACAGGAATCAGAAACACGAACCAAAACGAAATAATTTTTGTTTCGTTTTCAATCAGACATTTTTAGCAAGGTCGCCCAAGCTCCCCGGGGGGCCCCGCTTCGTACCCGCGTGCAGCCCGCAAGGCGATTGATAAGGGTAATAATGAGATGCAAAACAGGAGGAGGCTAAGAGAATCTCCCTGGATAATCCCCCTCCTATACCCCACCACTCTGGTCGACACTTTGCCTTCACTAGTCTTAACTGTGAAGCGTGTCTTCCAGAGCGGCATGAGCTGCTTAATGCATCCCACTATGTGAGGACTCACGGAAAGGCGTTCGACTAGGTGTATAATCAGTTTGTGACTGACAGTGTCGAACGCCTTACGGTAGTCTATCCAAGCGACTGAGAGGTTACGCTTGTGCTGGACCGCGTCTTGCGTGATGCAGCGGTCCACGAGCAGGTTCTCCTTACAACCTCCCAGCCCCCTCTTGGATCCCCTTTGTTCGTGTATCTCCCGCTATGCAGACTCGATCTCGCGCAGAACACGCTCATGAAGAATCTTTGTGAAGATCTTACAGAGCGCATTTAGACACGTTATCGGGCGGTAGTTCTCCGGACGAGACAGATCCCCTTTTTTGGGGAGTAACACCGTCCTTCCCTCGGTCAGCTACGCGGGGATTGGCACCGTCTCATCGATGAACGACGAGAAGATGCGGGCTAGATGTGTATGGGTGCACGTGAATTTCTTGCACCAGAAGATGTTAATCCCATCCGGCCCGGGAGCGGCGTGGTTTCTCATGCTACTCACCGCCTTCTCCACCTCACCCCGCGTGACTGGAAAACAGTCGCCACGCTAACTCGGCTGTTGCCGGCAAAACGTGTCGAACCGTCCCAGAGCTGGAGTGCTTTCATCAAAATGACCTGCCTCGCTATACAGTTTTCCCCAAAACCGCTTCGCCTGAACAGCTGTTGGCCCTGTGTCGGGGGCAGGCATAGGTGGTTGGAACCAGCGCGCCTGGGTCTGAACGGAAGAGGGCGTTGTTTAACGCCCGACCCAGCCGCCTCTCTAGGGATTGCTTCGCAACCCCCGGGTTCCGCACCTTCTCCACGTAGCGTTCCTTCACAATGAGAAGGATAGCTTTGTTCAACGTGTGGTGACGGCATTTCAGTTCCGAGCTGGTTTTTCGGATTTTAGGGGTAAACGCCCTCCCCGCCGTAATGAAGTCTAACACACACTGAACACGGGATGCCTGCCTCCGCGCTTCATTGACCTTATTCTGGAGCTGTGCAACGCGCCGCCGAGTCTTAGCCATAAACGCCGCCTTATGATTGCGTGTTTGAGGCTTCGACTCAACAGCCGCGCGATACACAGCCCAGTTCAAGCTGAGAAGATCAGCGGTCTCGGGGATTGCTGACGCGAGGGACTCATTTTCCGCTTCTAGGCAACCAGGCTGAAGAGAAAATTTCGCAGTGATACTCTCCCTCCTTGTTCCCCAGTCCTCTGTCAAATCGACGCGCCAACGAGGGGGGGGGGGGGTTCCGACTGCCGGGGGGTTCGATCTTGAGGCCGTCCGGCAGAGCTCCGCACGGAACGCTCGGAAGAGCGCCTGCCGGACAACTCTGGTGGTAGTAACAAGAGATCGTAGTCTTGTCGTTGCAAGCGGGCAGCCTGGTCTCGCAGATGTCGATGCGAGAGGTGTGCAAGCTCTGGGTGCACTTGGCCCCACAGGGCCTGCAACCTCGCCATGTAGCCCCGCCGCGACGGTACGCTATCCCTCCAGCAGCGGATGAGGTCTTCCTTGAGTTCCTCCGTCCACTCGAGGCGCCGATTTCGAGCCGTGGTCATTGCCGTGGATCCTATCCGGGTACCTCTCCCAACTGATCCTTGGTCCCCATCCGAGAGGGACCGGTTGTGGGGGGCTTGACTAGGCGGTGTTCGAACCTAGTTTTCGGCGTGCTAGGTGGTTGGCCTGGCACGTCGGTGGCTATTGCGGGGGAGTTGTGCTCCCCCGGGCGATGGGCACGCCAGCTTCCTTACGCTATTACTATTATTATTACTATTTTTTAAAATTATTATTATTATTACTATTTTTTAAAATTATTATTATTATTACTATTTTTTAAAATTATTATTATTAGTATTACTATTATTATTACTGTTAATTCTTATTTGATTAGTTATTTTTATTAGTTATCATTACTATTTTAATGAGTTATCTTTTAGTGTCGAAAAATTTATCGCGCACTCCGACCGCTTATTTTATTAGTTTGTACGTTAATTTAAATGTAATAATAAATCTAAATTACAACTTATTAATCTTCTGAAAAATTGTTTGCGCTTTACTCACACCCGTCCCTATGCCAAATAAATTGTCGGATGCATGATTGGCTTGTTTTTGGGGATAATGCTTTATCGCTTGATGAAAGTATATGAGATAAATATAATAATACGAATATAAATATATTTCCTCTTACTTTTATGAATTACAATTTATTTGGCATAGGGACGGGTGTGAGTAAAGCGCAAACACTTTTAGAAGATGAATAAGCTGTGATTTAGATTTATTATTATATTTAAATTAAGGTACAAACTAATAAAATAAGCGGTCAGACCCGTGAAAAATGACGCAACCGACCCAACTTCGAGCCAGCGTCACGCCAATCACATTCTACCATTGGCCGATGAACGGCAGCACTACCGGTTCAGTGTTGCGCCATGGTAGAAGTGATCTCTTCGGCCCAACGCTGGGATGTACGATTGGCCGATAGTAGGCTTACCGGAAATCCTAACAGTTGGCCGGGTATTGGCCCAACATTGGGCTAAAGAGATCACGATCACTGGCTGACGGTTGGCGTGATCACCGGTCCATAGTAGGGCTAAGGTCGGCTTCATATTGTTGGCGCAATATTCGGTCTAGTGTTGGCCCAGTGTAGGGCTGTCAAAACAACCCAATGCTTAGCCAACATTCGATCAGGTTCCCAAGTTTCTGTGCTCGATGATTGCTCATCAAAAGAATTATTAGATTCACTGACATCGTTATGCACAATCACTTGTTCGTGGAATGTTTCCAAATTTGTTTCACTATCCACTTGTCTTTTTGTTTCGTTGCCTCTGATCCTAACCTGCTGTAAAGGGTTTTCTAATATTTGTGGTCGTTTTAACACTCGACGTTTCCTAATACTATCATAATACCTCGGAATTTTTTTAATACACCACAAAACTTCAGTATAAATCAATTTTACTTTAATAAAGTGAATTTCAGATAACAGTAATTATGAGTTTTTATTATCACAGGACGTAGAAAATTGCATGCAGCATGTTAGTGAATCTAATAATTCTTTCGATGAGCAATCATCGAGCACAGAAACTTGTGAATCTGATCGACTGTTGGCTAAGCATTGGGTTGTTTTGACAGCCCTACACTGGGCCAACACTAGCCCGAATATTGCGCCAACATATGAAGCCGACCTTAGCCCTACTATGGGCCGGTGATCACGCCAACCGTCAGCCAATGGTCGTGATCTCTTTAGCCCAATGATGGGCCAATACCCGGCCAACTGTTAGGATTTCCGGTAAGCCTACCATTGGCCAACCGTACATCCCAGCGTTGGGCCGAAGAGATCACTCCTACCGTGGCGTAACACTGAACAGGTAGTGCTGCCGTTCATTGGTAGAATGTGATTGGCGTGACGCTGGCTCGAGGTTAGGTTGGTTGCGTCGTTTTTCACGGGTACCGTGGCGCAACACTGAGCTGACGGTTGACGTGATCACCGGCCCATAGTAGGGCTAAGGTCGGCTTCATACTGTTGGCGCGATATTCGGGCTAGCGTTGGCCCAGTGTAGGGCTGTCAAAACAAACCAACGCTTAGCCAACAATCGATCAGATTCACAAGTTTCTGTGCTCGATGATTACTCATCGAAAGAATTATTAGATTCACTAACATCGTTATGCACAATCACTTGTTCGTGGAATGTTTCCAAATTTGTTTCACTATCTACTTGTCTTTTTATTTCATTGCCTCTGATCCTGACCTGCTGTAAAGAGTCTTCTAATTTTTGTCGTCGTTTTAACACTCGACGTTTCTTAATACTATGATAATAACTCGGCATTTTTTTTAATACACCACAAACCTTTAGTATAAATCAATTTTATTTTTAATAAAGTGAATTTCAGATAATAGTCATTATGAGGAATGCTAAAAATGCCATGCTAAAAAATAAGCATTGGCAAAACCACGGTCAAACGATTGGCTCAGACTCAGGGCTTGCGCTCGCCCCGACAATTGGCCGACGGTCATTAAGTAGTACTGGCCCAGCGTTGGCTCTTCGATGGTGTGCCGAGCTTCAGTTCGAGACTGGCAAACCCATGAATAACCGATTGGCCCATGTTCGGGGCCAACACTGGGACCCGATAGTTGGCTGACAGTTGGTAATCGATATTTGGCCCGAGGTTGGGTGTTCCTTGGTTTGCCATGCTTCAAATGAGCACTAGCAGAATCATGGCCAAATCATTGGCCCGTACAAAGGACCAACACTGGGTATTAGTGGTTGGTGCTGAATATCGTACCAAGCGTCGGCCGTATCTTAAGCGCCGGCAAATTTTTCACGGGGAGTGCGCGATAATTTTTTTCGACACTAAAAGATAACCAATTAAAATAACAATAACTAATTAAAATAATTAATCAAATAAGAATTGATAGTAACAATAATTAAAAATAAAGCACTGACCGCGGGGAACGATTCCGCGCCCCTGCGGACCGAAGCCAGGAACGCTACCAACGAAACCATCACATCGCTTATAGAATATGTGCACTTTCTGTACTTACGATTCGTGGCCGGATGGATGATTGGCTTCTTCTTGGGGATAATGCTTTATCGCTTGATGAAAGTATGAAAATTAATATAATAATACGAATATAAATATATTTCCGCTTACTTTTGTGAATTACAATTTATTTGGCATAGGGACGGGTGTGAGTAAAGCGTAACAATTTTTCTTGCTCCCCTAGGCGAAAGTACGCACTGTCCGGCCGCATTTCAAGCCGGGAAGAGCATTTTTCGTGGCCGGCTGACGACCGCTCGCTCTGACAGGATTTTCGCGGCCGGCGATATTTACATATGCACGTTATTCTTTTATCTTGTGCTCGCGCCTGTCAAAGTCGTGTCGTGGTCTCGCGAAGAATTTTGTTCAAGTGTCGAAAAAAAAAAATGGAAGAATCCTCATCAGAAGGTTCCGCAGACGAGGAAGAAATGTTAAGGAATTTTAACGAAGAGGCGAAAATAATTGTTAGTAATGTTGGTTTTATTTCATCTTGATGTTTTCAATGCCCGCCCCGACCAGCAAAACCTCGGTCTTGCAAAAGTCGGGCGGGCATCCCCCCCTTTCGCACGCCTCCCTGTCAGAACGACATCTTTCACGAGATTGCATTTCACGAGGTGGCCGGCTGACAGCCGACAGATGACAGCTGACAGCACCAATGACAGCATTAATTGCACGGAATTACATACATTAATTAGGCCCGTACTTTCGGCTACGGGATCAAGAAAAATAGTATACAACCCACGGCCCAAATGTTGGATGCCCTAGCATATGCGATATCGCAGCTAGGTATATTCCTTCATAACAAAATCCAACTGTCGGGCCTAGGGTCGTAATATACTATTTTAGAAGAGAAATACGTTGTAATTTACATTTATTATTATATTTAAATTAACGTATAAACTAATAAAATAAGCTTTCACAGTGCGCGATAAATTATTCGACACTTAACCCTTTGACTGTCAGTGACACACGTATGGGCAAAAAAAGTCGTGCCATTTTTGTGTCATGACACACATGTGGGCATTTGAAAAAAAAAAAAACATATTTCTACTACAGCGATTTGACTATAATTTGGTAAATCATAGGTTTTGAGGTCGCTGAATCGGAATTTGAAATCAGATTTCCAAAATTCAAAATGGCGGATCCAATATGGCGGACGCAAATTAAAAAAATTGTTTGATTCCGACGAAAGTGAGTGTTTGAGGGTTTTTGAGGTCGCTAAATCCGAATTTGAAATCAGATTTATAAAATTCAAAATGGCGCATCCAATATGGCGGACGCAAATTCGAAAAATGGTTCGATTCCGACGAAAGTACGTACCGGATGGTTTTTGGGGTCGCTGGAACCGAATTTAAAATCGGATTTCCAAAATTCAAAATGGCGGATCCAATATGGCAGACACAAATTCGACAAGTAGTTTGATTTCGACAAAAACTTGTATCTTTAGGATGTTTATGGTCGGGAATTTCGAATTTGTGTCCTAACTTCAAGTATCTGACGTTCGGATACAATATGATGAATAAAAATTTAGCAAATCATGTATGACAATCTATCCATAGTAAAAAAATGTAAAAAAATACTTTTTTGGTTTTATATTCCGCTCTCTGCCGAACTCAGAATCACGAATCGAGGACGTGGCGGTCATTGACTCCGATTATGAATTTTTTTGTTACCTTTTGTGCTTTTTGTATTTTCATTTTTTATGTGTTTTTTGTATTTTTTCAAATTTCTGGTTACTATTCATATTTTCTTCTATTTATGCAACTTAAAAATATTTGTATTTCTTTTGTAGTTTCAATTTTTTTCGATTTTAATTTTATTATTTTTTTGTTGTCTGTATCTATTGCTTTTTTCCATTCTTTGTGGATTTTTTTTTCATTAATTTATATCTTTTATTTTATGTTTGGACAACAAATGAAAAAGAATTTCGGTATATCACCTGACAATACCGTTATTCGTGGAACTTTTGGGAGCAAGGTACCGCACACAGTGGAACGTTACCACAATCTTTGCACATAAAGAATGTTGCCTTCCTTTGTTTTTTGGAATAACATTCAGTGCAACGCTTTTTTATCTACTTATCGTCTGAAATATAGAATGGATAGTGATTTCGTGACGAGCGCAGAGGATTTTTGGGTTTACATTCATACTATTTAGATGATCTATGTTGATCACAATGATCTTCTAACAGCTCTGTCGTCAGTGCACAATGAAACTGTAAAGAAGTCATTTTTTTCGAGTCAGTTTAGAGATGATTATAGACGGCGGAAGCATTATAAATTGCAGTATCGAATAAATGAAAGTATAATTTGTGATGACACTTGATGGTCGTGTAAATTGTTTCGTAAGAAGAAATAGACTGATCTGTTTTGTCTACATCTCCCATATTGTTATAATAAGAAATAATAACATTTGGCTTCATGATCTGTTTCTTGGTCTTTAGTCCACGTCAAAATTCTCGCTAGACATTCACATTGTTTATATTATTATTAATATTATGTTAAATGATTTCTCGCATTTAGTCGCTCGGATTCAAATCAACTCAATCATACTAAAACTGAAAACCTTTCCGATCATATTGGAGCCACCATTTTGAATTTTGGAAATTTGATCTCAGATTTCGATCCAGCGACCTCGAAAACCTTGAGGTACTCACTTTCGTCGGAATCAAACCATTTTTAAAATTTGCGTCCGCAATTTTGAATTTTGGAAATCTGATTTCAAATTTGGATTCAGCGATCTTGAAAATCATATAGTACTCACTTTCGTCGGAATCAAACAATTTTTCAAATTTGCGTTCGCCGTATTGGATCCGCTATTTTGTATTTTGGAAATCCGATTTCAGATTCGGTATCAGCGACCTCGAAAACCGTAAGGTACTCACTTTCGTCGGAATTGAACCATTTTCTAAATTTGCGTCCGCCTATTGGATTCGCCATTTTTAATTTTGGAAATCCAATTTCAGATTCAGATTCAGCGACCCTAAAAACCTTCACACTGAAATTTTAGGGTAAATCTGTGAAGATTTTTTTACAACACAAAAGTGGCACGAAAATCTTATTTTCGCCTGACTGCGAAGGGGTTAAAGATAACTAATTAAAATAATAATGATAACTAACAAAAATAACTAATCAAATATAAAAATTAATAGTAATAATTTTAAAAAATACTGAGCGCGGGCAACGATTCCGCGCCCCTGCGGACCGAAGTCAGGAACGCTATTTTTTTCGAGGGGCTATTCACTATTAAGTGAGGTGCGGAAGAGATTTCCGTGTGAAGTCGATTTCATATGATTTTTGTGATTTCATAAATGATTCGAGCTATTTTTAAAGTCATGTGATTTCACGTAATTTCACGTAATTTCAGTTGATTTCAATTGATTTCATGTGAATTCATCAACTCAGTTTCAAGCGATTGCTTAAATCATTGGAGGGAGAAAAAAGCTCGAAAATGGTTAAATTTCTCTTTTTTTTATTATTGACTAATCTTGAGACTCAAATGTGAATTAAAAATTTTTTAAATTAAAAAAAGGGTTTAAAAAAGACACAGATATAGATATTAAAAGAAATGTTTAATTTTTTCATACAGAGCCATGTCAATATAAAGACCCGTTTCGGCCATACAAGGCGACGAAATAGTCAAACAATATTGCTTAATACTAATAAAACCATGTACATCCATCGATACAGGAACTAAATTTGGTGATTTTTGTACGATTTCGTACCAATTACAAAGAACACCAATTTCTTTGGTATTGTCTTTCACCCGCGCGTAATGGCTTGAATACTCTTGACTTTTTTTGTCGTTCCATCTGTGTACGCGAAATTAAGGACTAAACCGATAAAACATTTCGGTGAACCTTTTTCAGTCTTTTTTTCTTGAATAAGCACCATTCGCCGATGTGAATTTCGTCGTTTTTTTTTGTAAAACATTTGTCATCTCGTTTATCGTCACCTTTTTTTGTATATCTGTTCAATTCAGACTCTCTTACACGCTGCAGTCGGCCGCTGCTTAAATTCGATGAATTTTTATGAAGGAGCCAACATATCGACGATTTCCTTACTACTAATTCGTTGTTGAGTCTATCTTTTACAACAACAAAAGGACTGTCGGGCTGGAGTTTTAATGCGTACTGATCATAGTTTTTAAGAAGTAAACTGCCTTGAGCATTGGAAAGAATGGACAAATCTTGCAATAATTCAACCTGAGGTTCTCGGTCATTATCGTCTCCGTTATCCGGTACCGAGGCGCATTCAACCGATTCAACCAGGATATTCGTCTCTTCAGTCGATTCTTCTTCATTGTCTTTTTTCTCGTAGTTATAACAATCTACTGTTTCTTTACACTGCATAGGAAAATTGTCGCATTCTAGCTCGCTCATATTCATTCCCAACGATTGAACTTTCGTGAAAGGATCTTTTTTTGCTTGCCCAATCATTTAAAAAATGTCGTTTGTATCCGGCAGTAAACACTCGTCTACTATTGATCGACCGGTTATTTTTGCGCGTAGATAATTAAACTGAGCGCTTTTATCATGCAAATTCCCTGAGGCAATGTCGTCTTGTAGTTGAATTCTTTTAATTCTATGAATAATTTCAAGAAGACTACTGTTGACTATTGTTGAGTACGTCGTACTCATGGATCTTAGGAGACGGAAAAAACTTTCGCATGGTTGGCTACTGAATTGCCATGGCAAAAACATGTCCGAAGAGTTTTGCGAAGATGAAGCGTATTTTTTCAGTTTCAAAATAGAATTTATCAAGCCATGGGCGTTCATTTCCATACATACATACGTGTTAAGTGACAGAAAATTATCAGATACTGAATACTGTGGTATAGTGTTCAACCATGCTCTCCACATTCGGAGTACAAAAATAGAGAACCAACAATTATATACGCGGTCTAAAGGCTTCATATCTCTTTTAAGAAAAGCGCTAGTGAAAAGATGGATGATTTGTAAGTAAACCATGGTTGCTTCACTTCCGGGAACGTTTTGTTTTAATATATCAATGACTTTAGGGTCACTTATTTTTTCGACTGAGGCATAGTTCATCTTATCTTTTGGTGATAAGTCTTTTTGATTGAGACAGTATTTGTCTTTTGATACCGTGTCCATAAGAATTTTGAGGTGGCTGGCTGTAATTATAAAGTCTCCCATAGGAAGAATTATTGATAGTTTTAACAACCGTGTTCGAAGTTTTACACCTATATATACTGTATCTTGAATGGCAATTATTACCGGTTCGAACCTTGCATGAAAGTACGGGAAGCGAATTTTCGCTCCCGTTGCATCTAAGTAAACAGTCGAATCATTACCTACGTCAATGGCCGAATTAATGCCCAGCTGAGATCGAATACGCATTGCCTTTAATAATCGCGGATCTCCATCGGAAGAAATTCCAAGAACAGTTATATCTTCTTTTTTCAAACACGAGATAATGTGTTCCCACCGGTTCAGAACATCAGTTGCGTAAAATGTATTATCCGTGCCAAAAATACACAAGCAAAATGACGGAGAGTTTTCGATCTGGGGCTGAGCAATTATTACATAGGCTAAGCTAGCAACACTACCCGTTTCAAAGTGTTCTGCAATTTTAGAAGCCGACGTAGCCGCATATGTACTACCCACGGGCATTCCTTTCTTATCTAGAGGCAATACAAAACCAATTAGTTGGTTTGAGCGAGTATCCTATGGTTTCCGATCGGTGATACGTGTCGCATCTTCACTTATCCACACAGTGAGAGGTAAATTTCGCGTGACTAGGAATTCTTTTAATTCTTTGGCTCGACATATTCCTTCCTTTATATCGCAGGCAGAGTTACCGATCACACGACTTATCGTACTTAACGAAGGAATGGGCAAATTCGCGTACAAAGTTTCGTACAACATTCTTCCACCGATTGTAAAAAGGTACATACTAAAAAGTTTCAGAGCTTCGTCATACCTATTTCCTACTTTTTTTGTTTCTCCGCATTTGTTATGTGCACTGTGGAAAAGTTTAAATAAAAAGTTCGATTGTGACGAGCCTGAATCTGGAGCGGACTGTGTAATTTTTGAATTTACGCTGCTAATAGATTTATGTTCCATAAAAGACCTTAGCGTATTCCTTACTTGCTCGTTTTCTTGAACGAGTTTTTGTAATTTGTCTTGTATCGGGAAGAAAGAAGTAATACGCGGTTGATTTGGCCCAATTGACGCATGCATTTTCTTCATTCGATGAAATGCTCTGGTTTTCGAACGACTCCGAGCCGAATTCCGAACGTTATCCGTTGAAGGAATTGTGTTATCGAGACTCTCCGTTCGGTGACAATCTCGATCTAATATTCCCCCATGTCCAAATCTCGTTCGATTGTATTCAAGACAGTCGACGTCGAAGACACAGAAGGAGTTTCTGAAAACACGGCCTCAAAAATGGATGTATCAAGGTGGCACTGATCGACGTCATCTGAAACAATATAATAATGTTAACGAATTATAATTTTACGGTATAATAATAATAATGGGAAAAATGGTATAACTTACTGTTTATTTCAGTCGGTTTATCGCAAAAAGACAACTCTGAAATTTGATGACTTGAATTCGTGTCCAAGTCAATTTCAGTCTGTTGTGTATCGAGTTCAATGTCGAGGACATTCGACGAATCATTTTTTGGATCTGTTTCGGTTTCAACGGTCTTCTCGTTTGACTCGGTCGTTTGTGGATCAATCTTCGCCGTTTTAGCTGATGGTTGAAGTGCTTGAAGGATAGACACAGATTTTCTTTTCTGAGCCTTTTTCGCCATATCGAGATTATGAGTGTGCAAATGTCGTCTATAATTCGACACAACCCATCTTGCGTTACTATCTCCGATATGACTGCACTTCGTTATGGCAACAGAATTTTAACATATCACACACTTGATCTTCGCGGCATAGGTGTATGAATGTGGCAAATCTTCACCCTTGTATATTTCGACGGCCGAAACCGTGATCTGCAGATTCTCCTCGGGAAATTTTGTAGCAGCTGGATCGTTGTTCTCGTTTTTTTCAGCGTTTTCTTTTCGAAGAAGCGATATAATTATTTTTGTTAATTTTTTTCGTTCTTCTTCGATATTCATGTCCGGTACATGAATATTGGTGTCAGGTTGGGTTGGATTCAATCGTACAACTGAATTTTTTTTTGCTTTTCGAGCGTCTTCGGTCAATTTTTCGCTGACTGTTGCTTTCTTCTCGGCTTTCCAAAAATCGGAAGTTTGTGATTTCACAAAAGTGACCAGCTCCTCAATCAAATGGCGGTCACCGATCATGAATTGGAATTTTTCGGGATTTTTTCTAATCGACCGTAGAATAGATCGAGATCAGTTTCGGGCTCCAGCAGATCTTTCATTACGTGACGTGCAAATTCCTCTAATTCTTTCATTGTTTCCGGAGTTATGTGACGAAAAGACAGAGGATTGTCGAAGTTATTGAGCTTTAAAATATTTTTTATGTCCTCTGGACTTTAACTCCCGACTCCTTCTCTAATAAATGCCAGAAATCGTTGGCTTCATTCCCTTTATCTTTCTCGTCGTTGTTCTCCATTTTTGATTTACTGTAAATATATAGTCGGAACCGAGTTAGACTAGCATTTATATTTAAATAGATTGAATATTATCTCTCAGCAATAATAAATAATTAATCGATGCGTCGATAATTAGAGAAAGTAGATGAAAATGAGAAGGAAGACGAGCACGAGAGGACAAGGAAGTGTGCTTGTGAAACTGATAGAGGTTTTAGAGGAATTGGTGAAAGAGGTGAAGGAAATAAAAGAGGAACTAACGAGGAAAAAGGAAGGAGAGTGTCACGAAAAAAGGGGAAGGAAAGACAACGAACATGGAGACGACGAGAGAGGAGGTAAATAGACAGAAAAGCGAAAACAGACAGGTGAGCAGGAAAACAAGTGTGGCATGAAAGAGAAAAAAGATGAGAAAAGAATATGTGAAGACGAGAAAAATGAGACAAGCGAAAAGAAGTTGAGATAATCGAAAGAAGGGGAGGAAAAAGGGAGCAAGGAGTCGGATAAGGGGAGAAAGTGAGAGACTATCGATGAAAGAGAAACGGAGGGTGAAGGACGTGAGGAAAACGGAAGAGTTGGGGGTGTGCGAAACGAGGAAAGAGAGGAGGCTACAATAATAAGAAAAAGGTCGATTCAACGTCGACGCAGGAAGGAACAGAGAGAATAAAAAGAAGAGCGAGAGAGAGAGAGAGGAAGAAAAAATAAGAGGACGAGAGGAAGAAAAAAATGGAGAAAAGAGAAGAGAGGTTGAAGAACAAAGAGGAAATGAGAAATGAGAAAATAAGAAACGTGAAATGTGAAACGAGAAGGGGGAAAAGAAAAAATGTATAGGAGAGAGAGGGAGAAAGAAAGATGTTTTGTAAAGAATTCTTAAAAATGATAATAATAATAATTTGTGAGAACGTGCACATCTTTTCGGATTTTTACACGAAAAGAAGTTTCTTATTTTCTCATTAGATTAGACGGTTTCTTATGATCGCTTCGGTTTGTTATTCGTCAATTCGTCAAGACAGGTGAGGAGGAAAACAAGTGTGGCATGAAAGAGAAAAAAGATGAGAAAAGAATATGTGAAGACGAGAAAAAGGAGACGTGCGAGAAGAAGTTGAGATAATCGAAAGAAGGGGAGGAAAAAGGGAGCAAAGAGTCGGATAAGGGGAGAAAGTGAGAGACTATATAGATGAGAGAGAAACGGAGGGTGAAGGACGTGAGGAAAACGGAAGAGTTTGGGGTGTGCGAAACGAGGAAAGAGAGGAGGCTACAATAATAAGAAAAAGGTCGATTCAAGGTCGACGCAGGAAGGAACAGAGAGAATAAAAAGAAGAGCGAGAGAGAGAGAGAGGAAGAAAAAATAAGAGGACGAGAGGAAGAAAAAAAATGGAGCAAAGAGAAGAGAGGTTGAAGAAGAAAGAGGAAATGAGAAATGAGAAAATAAGAAACGTGAAATGTGAAACGAGAAGGGGGAGAATAAAAAAATGTATAGGAGAGAGAGGGAGAAAGATGTTTTGTAAAGAATTCTTAAAAATGATAGTAATAATAATTTGTGAGAACGTGCACATTCTTTCGGATTTTTACACGAAAAGACGTTTCTTATTTTCTCATTACATTAGACAGTGTCTAATGATCGCTTCGGTTTGTTATTCGTCAATTTAACGAGGTACACCAGCTTCATACAATGTTGCCATGCTAAACCATGGTAAAATTTCAAAATGGTGATAGATCAATAAATTTGGTGAATATATTCTTTAGTATTATATATGTCAATACAATTTATTTCAGATTTTTTCATTGTGCCGTTATCGAGTAATTGAACATTGAAGTTCACGTGTATAAGCATAGCGTTTTTATAGATATAGGTATATATTCCGGGTATAAGAATAAACGCTTGTGAATTATTTGTAAGAAAACGGCACAACCAAAAAATCTGAAAAAATTTGTATCTACATGAATAATACTAAAGAATATATTCACCAAATTTTATTGATCTATCACCATTTTGCTGAAGCTAGTGTACCTCCTTAAATACATTCAAATTTGAAAAGAATAAAAAAATAATTTAAGATATACATACCTTCAGTCGACCTTCAGTCGAACTCGAAGTTGAACGCAACGCAAAGTGAGGCAAGATTTTCAAGTTTTGTTTTCACAAATAATTATCTCCCGGTATATCTCTCTGCATGCACTGGTGTTGAGCCGCAGACTGACTGCTCGAACGCACGGACAATGGATTATGAAAAATCATAATAAAATTTCCTTGTTTCGAGAACCAGATGATTTCTAGCGATTTCCTGAATCAAGTGACTTCGTGCTGATTTCAGAAGACTTCAAAAAATGTAAACCTGATTTCAAGGGATTTCAACTACATTCGAATAATGGTGATTTAGTAAGACGCTTCGCGATTTCAGGCGATTTCTTGTAATTTCGCATTCCATTTCGAACAGAAGTGCTTGAATGATTTCACAAGTGAATAGCCCCTCGATTTTTTTTTTAGAAAAGTGTTTATTGTTGGTGTATTATACATTTTTTGGTGGGGGGTTACAATAAACAAATAAAAATAAAACCATACATCTTTGGTTGGCTATTACATATGCCTGCGCGCTTGCAGGACTCGTGTATTATACTTACCTCCTAGTCTTATTGTTAGAGTTGTCGTACTAGGAACTGTCGTTTGTTTAAGGGGTATTATCACCGTGAGCGTTAAGCGCGCACTGACGGGCGCGTAGTAAGGCTTGAGGAAAAAAAACAGAAATGGGTAAAAAAACCTCATCACAATTTTGACTGTCAGTACTTAAATCTATAGCTTAAAATTAATAAAGTCCATCTATGGCACAATATTTACAGGTAGGAGTACGTCTATGGATCACAGAGTAGTCTTAATATCTAATTTGCCGCAGCATGTTTGCTCTGTTGAGCTTCCATTGCCTATTTCTTACGGTTAAGTTTCCCATGTGGGCTGAGTTGCGGTTTAGCCACTAGTATTTGTCGAAATTGAGTCTATGGAAGTCGTTGTAATCGCGAGTGGGAATCGGTGTCGAGCCTGTGAACTTATCTATGTCGGTTATTGGGTCGTTGTGTTTTAGCGTGATTCATTTATTGGCCTTATTTCTTCTCCAATAATAAGGAATGGGAATGTTATCAGCGTTTTGTAATAGACCTTTATCGTCACAGTATAGGAATGCTTGCGGAGTTGGGTATCCTATTTTGATTTGTCTTTCGGAATTTCGCGCGTCTTGGTTGCTTAGGGAATTATCTATTGCGTTGTTAATATGCGGTAATTTGTTGAAGTAATCTTTTGTGAGACGTAGTGTAAATGAGTCGATCCTTGGGATGTTGGCTTACTCGTATAATTGTTTGTTCCTAATAAGTTGTCTGTACTCTGTGTGGGCTGACATATACATACCCAGTAATGCTCGCAGACATTTTCTCTCGAATATTCTAATTTGTTCTATTGCTGATTGGCTTGAGTTCCACCATATAGGTGCCGCATAGGTAATAATCGGCCTTATTAGTAGAAGGTATAAGATAACTTTGGCTCTGCTGGATAGATGTCTGTTGTGGAAAATAGCGCTGTTGGCCTGAAGGGCGTTTTTGGCTTTACTGAGTTGTGTTTCAAGGTGGGTGTTGCCTCTGATTAGGTAGTCTAGGTGGACATCTAGGTATTTTACTGTTTTGTTGTGAGGGATGTAGACTTTGTCGTTGGTTCCTGGTGACGTTACTTGTTTGCGGTAATTAGCGTTGCCTTCTATGTTTTTTGCGGATAAATGTTGTAGTAGCTTCCTGAATAGGATTGTTTCGCATTTAAAGGGGTTGACTCGAAGGTTCCAGGTTATGCAGTATTGGTTTACCTTTTCTGTGATTTCTTCAACATTTGTTCTTGCGATTGCGGCTCTGTTGCTTTTTGTGTAAATTATAACCTCGCCTGCAAAGGCTGATGTGTTTGTGTCGTTATTTAGTCCAAATAGTTTTAGGAGATCGCAGGTGAAGATGTTGAATAGTATGGCGAGTTGACGGTGCCTTGTTGTAGGCCTTCTCTTATATTAAATGTTACGGATGAGGTGGTAGTTCCGTCCCATGTTACGAAAGATTTGTTTGAGATCATGTCCCATATGAGGTAGGTGAGCCAAACAGGGAAGTTTTTTTTCAGTTTGAAGAGCAGGCCATCTATCCAGACCGAGTCGAATGCTTTTTCGAGGTCGAGTAAGTCAGGAGCGCTATCAACGGGACCATCTCATCGCTTGTAGAATATGTGCACTTCCTGGTACTGACGATTCGCGGCCGGATGGATGATTGGCTTCTTTTTGGGGATAATGCTTTAGCGCTTGATGATAGTATGAGAATGAATATAATAATGCGAATATAAATATATTTCCGCTTACTTTTATAAATTACAATTTATTTGGCATAGGGATGGGTGTGAGTAAAGCGCAAACAATTTTTTAAAAGATAAATAAGTTGTAATTTAGATTTATTATTACATTTAAATTAATGTACAAACTAATGAAATAAGCGGTCGGAGTGCGCGATAAATTTTTCGACACTAAAAGATAACTAATTAAAATAGTAATATTAACTAATCAAATAAGAATTAATAGTAATAATAAATTTTAAAAAAGCACTGCACGCGGGGAACAATCCCGCGTCCCTGCGGACCGAAGTCAGGAACGCTATCAACGGGACCATCTCATCGCTTGTAGAATATGTGCACTTCCTGGTACTGAAGATTCGCGGCCGGATGGATGATTGGCTTCTTTTTGGGGATAATGCTTGATCGCTTGATGACAGTATGAGAATTAATATAATAATACGAATATAAATATATCTCCGCTTACTTTTATGAATTATAATTTATTTGGCATAAGAACGGGTGTGAGTAAAGCGTAAACAATTTTTTAGAAGATAAATAAGTTGTAATTTAGATTTATTATTATATTTAAATTAACGTATAAACTAAAAAAATAAGTGATCAGAGTGCGTGTTTAATGTATACATGTTTTGTATACATTAATAACGCAGAGAATCAAGAGCTAAATAAGCATTGAAATCATCTAAAAGCCTTGCGCGTGCCGTCGGGTGATGTCACGGGCGAGTCGTGCTCAGATTGCTTTTTTCCTCAAAGCCTTCGTTTTGGCTTGGCCGCACATGAACGTGCTCAGCGTCCATGATTAGTGTAGCTGCCGAAGGCGCGGTCGGGAAACTTCGACGGCGCTCGGCTTTTTCCGAAGATGTCCGAGCGTCGCTCGCTCACGGACACGCGCTACTATGATTGTGTGTATGCGGAGGTATGAAGGGGTAACTTTTGCGCACGATCTAGCTGCACTGGCTGCAGGTTGGCGCGCCAGCGAGAGAGGGAGCCGCTGTACCGCTGGGCTGCCGAAAATACCCGATGGGACGTCGCCCCCCCCCGAGCGAAGCGTGATAGCGGGCGTGCGAGAGCGAGAGAGGAGGTACCGGCGATGCTCATACCTCTCGATTTCGTCACGTCCGTGTGCCTCGCGCGTTGATAGTTTGGTGTGAATTTGTTTTTCAATTTTACGGCTAAACTATTGGAGATAGAGACAAAACATCGTATACGCGTATGAGGTAAAATGTTTCCCCCTACAACTTTTTTCGAAACATTTTTGCGATTTCCTTTTCGTTCTCGAAATAATGCATATTTTTCGGTATTTAACCCTTTTCATCACTGTTAATAGTTAAAATTCCTAGAAATTCGGATTTCCCGGGTCGATTAACATAGGAATACGTGTTTCAGTAAGCGGTCGCAAAAATTTTTGACTTTGGTCACTTTTGACTGGACTAATTCGTGGGATTAGCCGAGAAGACAATGAGGAATTTAGGATGGAGTGTTACTGTAACTGGCAACCTCGTCTATATAAATCGGACACACTGTTGCTTCGTTAGGGCCACGCCTGCGTGCAACATTTAATTTGACTTCGGTCACTAACCCGTTGATAAATTTGTAGGGCGTTCGATTAAGCGGGAGTTTTACGCGCGTTTTTACGGGATGTACTTTTTGTCTCCCAGTTCACACACGTTCTTTTCTCTCGAGTATTTTGCCCTAATACAGTGCAATACTAACCAATACAGATACAACGATCATTTGAGGAGGGTCGATCTCGCCTTTAGGCGAGATACCTTTGAACATTTTCTGATTTTCACTATTTTTTTAAAAGGAAGGATTTCTTCACCATTTTTGAGACTTAAGGTATCTTTCATTACTGTTTTTGGCTGTTACATGATACTTTTTAATTAATCTTAAAAAATGACGGATTTATAACACGGTCTTCTAAACTGCATTTTCAAAACTCACGTGATGTATAGCTAAAACACTAATCGACCGATTCTGATGAAATTTGGTATAAATCTATATTGTCTATAACGTGTAACGAAATGTTTGTGAAACATAAAAAAAAAGTTTTTTGGTAGGATGTAGCCATTTTTTCAGAAAATTCAATCCTTTTGTTTCAAAGCGTACCATTCCATCGATTTTCAACATTGCTCACTTTTTCTTGGTTCATATTCTGCGTATGAGTGTTAATGAAGGAAAAATCTTCGTTGGTTTTTTGTTTCGCAACCCATTTAGAAAACTGTACCACATCTCAGCTATTTTTAAAGATTAATTTGAAAAAATACCATGTAACAGGCAAAAGTAATAGTAAAACATACCCTGAAGCTACAAAATGGTGAAGAATGCTTTCCTACAAAAAAAAAATCATGAAAATCAGCAATTTTTTTCTTGCCTCAAGGTATCTCTCCCTTTGAGGGATGATCACAGTGTAACGGGTCAAAAAATAGCTGAATTTCGCGATTCCTTTTTTCGATGGTTAAAATACGCTAATCGGTCTTATTTTTTTTATTTCAAATCAAAGGGCACATGTAGAACAGAAAGTAAAGTTTTAAACGTTTATTTTTTTACATTTTTTTAACGGTTGAAAATGTCTTTGAAATACAAGGCGTAATCACGGTGTACACGGTTGTGGCCGTAAATATCAACTGAAAAAAAATTGTAAAAAATTATTAATCAGTGTGAATGCCGCTATCTTGTTATGGAGGTTTTTTTTTCATCAAAATCGACAATATTGCGACGGTTTGAAAAAAAGTATCGAATTAGCCTATTTTTTCGACAATTTTTCCTTCAAAAAAATATGAAGATTGAAAACAAAAGAAGGCTTCCATAGCAAGGTAAAGAATGGCGTGAAGAATGTTGTGTCAGCATTTGAGACGGATAGCTTGAATATAGAGTGTATACGGTTTTGAAAAACGACATTTCGAGAAAACCGCGTCTGTCCGCACCGTGCCTCACGCAGCTGGTCGAATCCCTTTTTCTGAGAAAAACTGTAGAAACCGAAATATTTCGAATTGCGTTCCAGAAATTGGATACTGTGATGAGCCCTTAAAAAAGAACTGGAAATGAGAAATAAAATACTAGACCATGAAACAAACGGGGGCTGGAAGATGAAAATACTGGATCATGAAAAAACGAGAACTGGGAAATAAAAATACTGGATCACAGAAAAAACTGGAAAAGAACATGTCAACTGGAAAATTGACACTCCGTCTATAGAGTGCGCCACGTACGACTGATTTTGCTGTACATCGAAGACAACATCTTTTAGAATATTCTTATTTGAAAATGCGGGTACTTTCGCCGGAATTTTTGTTTCTCATACATCCCCAAAACATTGATCGGGAAAAGATAATTACAAATTTCGTTGAGAGAAAAACATAACGGCAGAAAGACGGGAACAACAGATCAACAAAATCTTCGGGCAATTCACTGGACAGATAAAACGATCGGAAAGTAAAAAGCTGCGCGGGAATCATTGACAATTTTTGCCGCCGAGACGGTGCGCACCTAATTTATGGAGATATGTGTATATCTCGATATCTATATGTTGCGGTTAAAGCTCTTGCTCTCTTCCCCTCTCTCTCTCTCTCTCTCTCACTCTCACTCGTCCGTCCACTATTACGCCGATGGCCTAGAAAAGTTGTGCAGATTTGAATATTTGCCAAGAGACGCGGACGAGACAAAACTCGTATATATATACCTGACAGATGTTCTTTCAACTAAAGCACACCGTACTATGGATGAGACGGACGCAAAGACACTTTTGTGCTAGACTAAATGTCGCAACTGCATATATACTCTTAATATCGTACCGAAACTTTATAGAAAGTCGCCCCCCCCGCTCTGATTTTTGCGCTGACGCGTCCGAGTTATACAATTTTCGTGTCCAGAATTCTTAAGGGGTAACGGCAGCGTGTTTGGTGGAAGGAATGAATTTTTTTCTTTGCGCTCGAGTGATTGGTTTCTAGTCTCAAGAATAGTAGCAAATTGGTTTTGAGGGCCAATTGGATGTGAGGTTAAAATTTAGAAAATATAACTTTTATTGCCGTTTTTATAGCCTAGCGATCCTAACTTTAGTTTGCAATAGAGTTTGTTAAATTTACAAAAATTGACCGCGTTATGAAAATTGTTGTCAAGGGTCGGGTTGCAGACTACGCTACGCCGAACCTCCCCGCGGAGCTTTACTTTTTTCATTTGCGTTTTTCTCGAGCTAGGCTTTATGAAACGATGTAAGCCATGTCTCAAAATGTATTCATCCGATTCACTTCGAATTCGGACAGAGCATAGTTTATTTTCATTCATTTTCTATCACTTGACTGGGTGATTTTTCTATATTTTTAACCATTCTTTGATAACAAATAATTCAAGCTGTTTTTTGGTCGAAAATCGAACTTTCTTTTTTTACATCTTAATATTTCCGTAGTTTTTAATAAGTGGAAAAATTATCTGGTCACACAAAAGCTTCATTATTATAGTGAAGGTACATTTTTCTTTTTCATTTAAGATGATCCTAGTTGTCAGAACCACTTACACCGATCGGCCATGCAGCATTGGCGGCACTTTCACCAAATAATAATTACGTCGCCGTTAATCAACATTATTCAATAACAAAATAAAACCTAAACGTGGCAAGACTATCTATCAACTGTGTGTAAGATAGCGAGCACGTCATCCCTATACTATTATCAGCAAAAATATTGAAAATTGACCCGACCTTTCAATCTAACGTAGCCGAATGCGGCACCCACGATAACAATTTTTTTTTGTCAAGAACTTCGCAGCTTCCGAAGTGGAAACGCGTGTGAAAGACTCGAGTTAAAGATTTCTAAGAAAGTGGCGCTTTTCCTATGAGCCAGCGAAGACGAAAGAAGTCTGAAGTTTGCGCCTGCCATATCATCCCGTAAAATATATATCTTTAATAAAGTCTTTTGCCTTGGTGTATACATAAGCTTCTGAGATGCGATGCTGTGGTTGCTTTGAGATGTGAGATACATGGTAGAGCTTTATTCTCCGTGTGTCATAATATATATATATATATATATATATATATATATATATATATATATATATATATATATATAAAGATGTGGCAGTGTCTCGACGCTAAGCAATATGTATTTAAAATATTACATATATTCTTATATACCTGCATGTATACACAAAAACATATGTGTGTGTGTGCACTCTTATATTGTATATGTATATAATATTGGTATAAGAATAACTGCACTCCGTTTTTGTATTCCGCTGTCATGGTCGACGATAAATTTAATAAGATCTTTGCTCTTTCTCTTTTCCTTCGCCGTAGCTCGCTCACACCTTCTCCCCCCCTCTCTCCCCCTCCCCCCTCTCTCCCTCCCTCTCTCTCTCTCTCTCTCTCTCTCTCTCTCTCTCTCTCTCTCTCTCTCTCTCTCTCTCTCTCTCTCTCTCTCTCTCCCTCTGTCCCTCTCTCCCTCACTCCCTCCCCCCCCCCTCTCTCTCTCTCTCTAAATAAAAGCTTGCGCTATATATTACTCGTCTCTTTTTTACTTTCTCTCCCTCGCTCCGCTGTCGTTAGGGAAAACGACAACGAGGGGCAAGATCGTATTAGTCTCGTCTACCTACCGTAAATTCGCAAACTTCGGCTTCTCATAGTCTCGAACCACCGCGTGAGTGTGATGACGGAAAGTTGAACAAACTAAAAGAGAGAGCGAGAGAGAGAGAGGCATCCGTAATAGTCCAGTAAAAGAGACGAAAACCAAGCACTTTTTAGCGTAGAATATGAATTTTTTACTGAGGGTAGATGGCTGCGTACTGAAAGTAACCCCAATAAAATGTTGCCCCTCAACTCGCGCCAGCCCTAAAAACTAGCGGTTGACAACTTAAAAATCGCTGTATTTCGATAATTAAGGGGTCTTCTCACTTTAGACGCTAAAAAAGTATATTTTCATGCATTGCTTTGATAGGTTTATATTTCAGATATTGATATAAAAGTTGTTATATTAATAAATGCACTTTTGAAATACATTAAATTTTGGTTTTTTGAATGTTTTATGTAAACCAAACAAACTTTAAACGCGTTTTTCTCGAAACTACTGAACCGACCCTTATGAAATTTTAACCACATTTTCTTTACAACTATAGCTATAGCGTATATCAAGGATTAATTTTTTTTAATATTTACTATTTTTGCCAAAAACGTTGAAAAAACATGCTTTTTTTTGTTTTTTCGAAAAATGTCCGCCATTTGATTATTTTTGCATATATAAAAAATTGAATGACATGCGCTATAGCCATTAACATACTGAATCTAAAACCGTTTGATTTTTTTGTTTCGGATGATCCATCTCCGAGATTTCGTCAACAGCACAGACCTACAATTTTTTTAGGACATTTTTTATACTACCATGTTCGTCTATAAATAGTGACTTAAATAAATAATTTAACAAAATGTATTTCGAAAGTGTATTTATTAGGTGTACAAATAAGTTTTTAGGACACTTCGATTTTGTATCACAACAGCTATTCTAAATTAATTCAAAAGTCCCGCTCACTTATCATAGATGGCGCTTGATATGTAGTATTGAAACGTAAAGGAGTCATAAACATAACCTATAAATTCTGTAAATTAAACATGCAGACCGATAAGCTATTTATTAGACATCGCATTCGCTATGAATTCCATCCAGGAAAAAGTGTTAGGAAAGCGTGTGAATCGATATGTTCTGATCTTGGAGACAACATGTTATCTAAAAGTACATGTGAGTATTGATATAAGCGATTCAAAGGAGGTGATTTCGACGTTAGTGACCGTGAACGCACGGGGCCTCCTGTAAAGGTGGACGATCAGGAACTGCAAGCGTTGCTGGATGAAAACTCTTGTCAGACGGAGAAACAACTTTCGGAACAGCTTGGAGTAGCAATGGGTGAGATTCGAAAAGGAACAAAGTGGGTACCACACTTTCTGACTCAAGAAAATAAAAACAGCCGTCTTAATTTTTCTGTGAGTCTTTACAACAAGCAACATAGAAAGTCTTTCTTGTGGAAAATTGTGACCGGCGATGAAAAGTGGATTTATTTTGATAATCCGAAACGCAAATATCATTGGGTTGACCCCGGCGAGCCGACAACATCCACGCCAAAGCGCAATGTTCATTGTAACAAAGTCATGCTGTGCATATGGTGGGATATGAAAAGCGTACTGTATTATGAACTTCTCAAACCTGGTCAACGCTATTGTCATCAATTGATGCAAGTGAATCAAGAAATTGAGAAGAAACGTCCATTTTCTGGTAAAGGAAAACGTCCAGTAAAACTGCTCCATGACAACGCGCGGCCTCATGTGGGTAAACCGGTCAAGGATACGTTACTAGCGCTTGGATGGGAAGCTGTACCACACCCGGCGTATTCACCAGACTTAGCCCCATCTGATTATCATTTATTCCGGAAAATGCAGAACGATTTGTCTGACGTGCGATTCAAAACATTTGAAGAAGTGGAAAAATGGGTCGCTAAATTTCTCACCTCGCAAGACGAAAGTTTCTTTGCGAAAGGCATCCGCGAGTTACCTGAGAGATGGCTGAAGGTCATTCAGTGCGATGGAGATTACTTCGATGAATAACTGTGTTTTACTTCTTTTTTAATAAATCTTGAATTTTTTGAAAACTGTCCTAAAACTTATTTGTACACCTAATATTAAGTGTAACAACTCTTATATCAATATCTATAATATAAACCTATAAAAAAATTCATGAAAATACCCTTTTTTAGTGTCCAGAGTGAGAAGCGCCCTTAATAGACCGATCAAAAAAGGTTTAAAACAAAAGTTGTTCGGAATAATTCAATTCGTATAACGTTATCTGACGTCCAACCTCGTATCTTTGAAGATAGCGGCACAAAAACGATTCGGAAATTCGGAGTTGATGCGTGTGCGAGCGGAGTAGACAAATCGCTGCGTCCTTGTCCGGGTCAGTGGTGCTCTCGTGTTTTTGTGCCGCTATGTTCAAAGATAGGGGATTGGACGATACATAACTTTATACGTATTTTATTATTCTAAAAAACTTTTATTTGAAACATTTTTTGATCGGGCTATTAATTATCGAGATACGGCGATTTTTAAGTCGTCAACCCCTATATCTTAGGGTTAGGGCGAGTTTAGGGGCAACATTTTATTGGGGTTACTTTCAGTATGCAACCATTCAGTCCAAATTCATATTCTACGCTAAAAAGGCCTGGGTTTTCGTCTCTTTTACTGGACTGCAAGCTCTCCTCACGGAGTTCTTGCTCTCAGTCCATACGTTCCGACTTCACTCTTTTTTGTACGTCCATCTGCCTACTGGTTTTTTCTGTTTGTCATCTTTATAAAGTTCATTTCCTTTCGTCCGTTATTTTTTTAATGTCAAATCAAAAGTCCGTTTTTATAGGAGACCGCAACATGTCTATGCCTTTCTTCGCACGGTCAACCGGAGTCTTAACGACCCCGCGGAATTCATCTAATGGCTATTAATTAAGAGCATTTGTTGCCGGAAATAACACACACGCACACACACGCACACACGCACACGCACACGCACACGCACACACGCACACACATACACACACACACACACACACACACACACACACACACACACACACACACACACACCCCATGTAGGGTGATCGGTAGTGGCCAATGATTGGCCGATGCTCGACGCCAAGCTTGCCAACATTGGCACTCGAGCTTGGCCCGATCATCGACCGAGCCTTGGATGATAAGAGCGGCCCGATATTCGCAATCAATATTGGCCCTAGAATGGCTTATGAGAATCGGCCGAGCATCGCGTAGGAGTTCATTCGAGAATCGGCCAACAATAAGCCCCCTCAAGATTGCCATTATTGGCACTCGAGCTTGGACCGATTATCGACCGAGTTTTGGCGGATAATTGTGACCCAATATAGATCACCAAAATTGGTCCTGCACTGCCAAATAAAAAAAAAAAATTATTATTTTTGTATTGTAATTCGTCATTACCTGGTCTTTCGAAATTATTAGTTCGAAGAAAATATTTCACCCATATGGGGCTCGAACCTTGAACTTCCCTACTCATAGACAAACACGCTGCCCCTATGCTACCGAGAGCTTGTGACATTTGAATCGCAGATATGGCATAAGATACTAAATGGATTCTCATCATTATTTGTATCACATAAACTATATCAATTAGTTAATATCATTGTGATAATTAGAGAGTGTTATCGAATGACATGTTATAGAATTTTCAAACCTAACCTATATATATAATTCCTCTCTCTCCACCTTCTCTACCCCCACAACCCGTTAATATGTGTGTTGCAATAAAGACAGACCATTAGTTCATTAGTTCAAGTTTAATTTGAATAAATAAATATATTTAAAATGAATAATTCCAATAATGGAATGCAATAGGAAAAATTTGATTTCACGAAAAATCTAGTTAATTCAAATAAAAAATAAATAGACGCGGTTAGTTGATATTAATAGAATTTTTCTCTCAGTATAGGATGGTTCCTAAAAATCGGCAGAATATCACGTATGAGCTCGTTCGAGAATCGGCCAACAATGAGTGCATTGATTTGGTAGTATATTTGTTAAGAATAATATCCAATGGACTCGTGAAAAGTATTTATCTCGTCTCTCAATGACTTCAACGCGAAACAATGAATCGTCAATATACGAATTGCGGTTCGATCATGCGTTACTCGGCCGAACATTGGCCTCGTATCGGCAAAAACATGATTGGCGAGTCTATACTTCGCCAAACATCGACCTCGTATCGATAAGCCAATGATTAGAGAGCCTATATTTCGCCCAACATTGTCCTCGTATCGGCAAACCAATGATTGGCGAGTCTATACTTCGCCAAACATCGGCCTCATATCGATAAACCAATAATGAACAAGTCTATACTTGGCCGAACATTGGCCTCGTATTGGCAAACCAATGATTGGCCGGTCTATACTTCGCCAAACATTGGCCTTGTATCGACAAGCCAATGATTAGCGAGTCTACGTTTGGCCGAACATTGGCCGCGTATCGGCAAACCAATGATTGGCGAGTCTATACTTCGCCAAACATCGGCCTCGTATCGACAAGCCAATGATTAGCGAGTCTATATTTGGCCGAACATTGGCCTCGTATCAGCAAACCAATGTTGGCTAGTCAAAACTCAGCCGAGCATTGGCGTACAATTGGTTAATCGATCATCGTCCCGCCAACATTGGTCCAAGTATTGGCCGTTACGGTTCGATTGGCGAAACCTACATGACACACACACACACACACACACACACACACACACACACACACACACACACACACACACACACACACACACACACACACACACACACACACACACACACACACACACACAAACACACCCCCCCCCCCCACACACACACACACACACACACAACACGCACACACGCACACACACGAACGCACGCACGCGCGCACGCACGAACATACACAGCGTGTCCAATTCCAGCAAAATGTCAAAATATCTTCTGAACGATTCCTCCGATCGAATAAACCCCTCCATCTTAAATAAGGAGTGAGCATTAAAATGATCATCCACGATGATAGTGGAGAGAATATCAGATATTTAATGGAATCTCCATGGATAGAATATCAGATATTCAAGTGATAAGAACAGATACACTACACTTTGATCTTAGCCACAGGCCAAGAAGCGATACTCTTTAGAGTTTCTCTGGCGTTTAAGTAGATTTCGGTTCGCGCTACGCTTATGAGAAACAAGCGCGCGTGCGGCTTCCAGCGGTTACTCCGAGAACTACGGGTTTCCTCACACTTATAATTTCGGTGGCGCTCAGCCATGATTTGATTGAATTTTTTCAACTAAATGCGCAAGAAACAAATTTTATTTTCGCATAATTTTTTAACCAATTCAGACATTTGCTTAATATTTTTTAATCAAAATAAAATATCAATATTTTAACGAATAACGTACTGTTTTTTTCTCAGTGTGGCATTTCGAGCGAGCCGTTGCACATTGCTGGATCCCTTTATCGCTTGTGTGTAATCAGCATTACCCGTGCCTTACCGCATGGAGGTCTCATACCCAATGGCCGATTGACATTTGTCTGATTATATACTATACACTGTGCATGAGTCTTACCAATTTAACGGTTTTTTCTCTTGTCATTAATACAATTTTAAAGTAAACTACATTCAAATAAACAGGATATACCGACTGGTGTTAGCGTCTGGCGCTAAATACTAAAACTTTCGTTTTTAGCAGTTGTACAAAAACAATATAAGTAAACAAACATTTATTTTGTTCCGGATACACTGCCATATTTTAAGCAATGAATAATTGGATTAATCCTCGTGACATTTTCAAAATTTCAATCCATGAAATATATTCTTTTATAGCGAATTCATCGTGTTTGGTGTTTTCATGATTTGTTACAGAAATACATCTTGGGATGTTATAATAAAAAAGTGTTCTATAATCAGTATACGCAGGCCTCGTTTACGCGATATACTGCTTTTCCAAATATTCCGCGGTAGCGAAAAGCAGTTTACTGGAAATCCCTTCCGCGCTGGATTGCATGGATTTCAATACCTGCACGGAAAAAAAGAAACAGCGAAAATCACAGTGTAAACCGCATAAAAAACAGGGTGCCATATTTCATTTTACAGTAAAACAGTGTAATGTAAATCCTGTCCTACAAAAATGACAAATTTTCCTGTACACACTGAGATTTTTACAGTTACACTGGCTTATTAACAGTTCGGCATTGTGAATACATCAGTGTTTTCAGTAAAAATATTCAACTGTAAAATTTACACGAGATCACTGATTTTTATACTGTACGCAAACGGCAAAGGTTACAGTGTACACTGTATTGAGTACAGACTGATTCATTAAATTGTACGGTGTGGCTCGGTAGTTTTACTCTTCTTTGGACAGTTCGTGACGTAATCTGTGCACTCTGAGATTTTTAGAGTTACAATAATTTATTTACAGTTTGGTATTGTGAATAAATCAGTGATTTCAGTAAATATATTCAATAGTAAAATTTAAATGAGGTCACTGATTTTTATACTGTCCGTAAAGTGCAAGGGTTACAGTGTACACTGTATTGAGTACAGAGTGATTCATTAAATTTCACAGTGTGGCACGGTAGTTTTACTTTTCTTTCGACAGTTTGTGACGTTATCTGTGCACTCTGAAATTTTTACAGTTACACTGGTGTGTTTGTAGTTTGATATTGTGAATACACCAGTGATTTTAGTAAAAATAATCAATTGTAAAATTTTAATGCGATCATTGATTTTTATACTGTACGCAAATGAGGTACGAGGTGAGGCATGAGGCCAGGACACAAAGGATTGCCAGTTAGTAGTGCGTGGTTGATGGGACGCGAACATCGAAATTTGTGCGACAGAATTCAAGATATTATAACGAAAGAGAGTGTTATTTTTTACATTACGTTCTTGTCTAATTAGGACTTGCCTCGCGCGTGGGGTGAGGCGCGTGGCCAGGACACAAAAGATTGCCAGTTAGTAGTGCGTGGTCGATAGGATGCGAACGTTGAAATTTGTGCGACATAATTCAAGAAATTATAAAAAAGAGAGAATTATTTACAAAAAGGTACATTCTTGTGTACGTGACTGATTTTTTAATAATTTCTACACATTTTTTTTAAACTTCTTTTGTGGATAAACTTTTTTTGTGTGTCTACATAAACTCTGTCGATATAACTGGCGCATTCATTGTACATAATACAGATTAACCAACAGTCAAATTACAAGTTTTATTAAATTTATATTACAGTGTTGAAGTGTCAAAATTTACTTTTGACTACACTGTATTTTGGACTCTGTGTTCCAGTAAAAGATACAGTAGAGCGGTTGGAGTCCAAAGAGGACAGTATAGGAACTGTAATAATTTACGTTGAGCACACTATATTTTGAGTACTGTGTTTCAGTAAATATCGCTGTGCAGTCGCTCGAGTCCAACGCGAACTTTGTAGCCCCTGTATTGTATACTATTTCTTTTTTTCCGTGTGTTACAGTTAAACCCGTTTTCAGTTTAAACGCGTTTAACCCGGTAAAAAGCTGTTGCGACTGATCTGACTGAAAGTCTGGATTTGTTTGGGTTTATAAACTAGTCAGAAGAAGGCATTTAGTTATAACGGATTGTTACTATTTGAAACGCGTTTAAGGCGAATTCGAAGGTTTGTGACATTTGAGCGCGAGAGAGATAGCTCAAATTTTCGAGTAATTTCTCAAAGGTGAATAATATATAGGGTAAAAGAAAATCGCCAAGCTCTGCGTTAGGGAATTCTCCAGAGCTTGATACCTTGAGTTTACTAAAAAAGAAACGTGACAATCAATGAGAAGACTGGGTTGGAATATTTGTGAGGTTATGTTGATCTTGTAAGTACATGCCCTCAAATTGAAAACGAGTTTCAACTCCAATATACATATTTATTCGATCATTTGTATCGAAAAACGATGTAGCCCACTTTACGAAAACTTCCCGCTTTACGTTTTATTGGACTCGTGTGCATCGAAAAAAAATGTTAGTATTCTTTAAACAGTCATGGGTGAAGTGGGCGAAACGCCACAAAGAAAAGGTTTTGGAGGACCGGAGATGGTCGCTATTTTTTAGAAGTAAATCGGGCTTTTATTGATCACTATATATATATATTTTATTTTATCTTATATATTTTATTTATTATATATATTTTATATATATATACATATATATATAAAAAAAATATATATATATAATATATATATATATTTTATTTTATTTTATTTATACATATCAATTTATATATGAATTGAATTTTGAATTGTCAAAAATGATATGAATGTCTAAATTACGGTATAAATAACAAATGCGACGATCTCGAGTGAAGTTGGATCGTAGGACGGTCGAGTGACGATACGTCTTATTACCGCGAACTTCACGAGTGCATCGATCAACTCATCCCCCGGTTCTCGTTCACGTCGCTGTGTGTACATATATATATATATATATATATATATATATATATATATATATGTGCGTGTGTGTGCGTGTGCGCGCGCGCGCGTGTGTGTGTGTGTGTGTGTGTGTGTGACACGTAACGTATGTATGGACATATATAAAATATCGTTATATCGTAATTTGTGCTCTCTGCGCGACCAATCATGAAGGACAAAGCCGTTGAATTTGCTTTGGAACGCCGAAGGTGACCCTTGCCAATAATATATCGAACTAACAATATTTCTGCCGTATATAAACGTGCTCTTTCTACCACTTCTTTTTATTCTTCGTTTTTTTGTTTTCTTGTGTGCTGTTCCTGTCTTTGGGCACTCGGAGAAAAGGAAAGGTCGCACGTTGACTGTACAACCGGGGCGAAAGCATACAAATTCATAAATGCGCGAGGCACGTGCTACGAATATATTATTATCGATTTCGGTCCGATTTACTCTTCCGCATTTTTCATAATTTGTTTTGGCGCTGACAGGCCCATATTTTAACGCATCGCCGGCGGGGAATTCATTTTGATGTAGTGGGAGTCGCGAATTTTGATCGAAGCTTCCCGTCAGTCATTGTCCACCAAGACGCACTTCCCTGGCGACTTCGGTCCATCAGGGCGCCCAATCGCCGAGCGTTCCTGTTTTTGCTCGTTTGAAAATAATATATCATTTTCATGACTGCGCACTCCGAAGAATGTTTTTTTTCAGCAGACGAAAATTGCAGTGGTTGAGTTAATGGTTCTCTGTCGAAACGAATCAGAAAGATTGTCTTGGAGTTTGGGATGTTTTAAAATCAAGTTGGAGATTATTGGTGGTGCGCGTCGTGGACCTCGGAATTTGCCGTGGATTATCTTTCACAGAAATCCTATCCGGGGCATTACACCGAGAAAAAAAAACCAATTAAATAAAAAAAAATACATTGGTTGATTCAAATAAATGTCTGATCGCGAAGTGCCACCGATATATGAGATTGTTACAATACTATAAAATATTGAAAAATATTATTGATTCAAATAACATATTATTTTATTTGAAAATCTCTTCTGTTCTCTGAATATCTACATAATCCTTCAAATAAAATGATATTCTATTGAAATCATTCTATATACAATCCGTAGATGAATGGATGAAATAATGAAGCGATTGCTACAACATTTTATATTTCGCACAAAAATATAATTAATGGAATGAATTATTTCTTTACTACATCCAAACGAATGTGCCATGAGATGTAAGTTTTTCATTTTGTTTTAAATCTTAAATAAGGAGTGAGCATTAGAATGATCATCCACGATTATAGTGGAGAGAATATCAGATATCCAATGGAATATCCATGGAGAGAATATCAGATATTCAACTAATAAGAACAGATATTACACTTTGATCTTAGCCACGGGCCAAGAAGCAATACTCTTTAGAGTTTCTCCGGCGTTTAAGTAGATTTTCGGTGCGGCTTCTAGCGGTTACTCCGAGAACTATGGGTTTTCTCACACTTTTAATTTCGGTGGCGCTCGCCCATGATTTCGTTGAATTTTTTCAACCAAATGCGCAAGAAAAAAAATTTATTTTCGTATAATTTTTTAACCAATTCAAACATTCGCTTAATATTTTTCTGAATAATTTTACTGAATAATTTTACTGAATAATGTACTTGAAAATCAATGTCGGATATGGTGAAAAAAAATCACATATTTACTCAATAGACATTTTATCTGAATCAAACGATCGAAATTTAATTTTTCTTGTGTAATCTAATCAACAATATTCATGTTATGAATTGAAACGCTTTTTTGGTTCATTGCAGAAAATACATTCAACACTATATAATTTGTTCGCGATCATTTTTTAGATAGTTTCAACAATATATTGTTCTCGGCGAACAATATATCTTTTGAATAAATTTTTAAAAATGTTATCATTTAACGTTTTATGGGATGCTTACCCACAAAATGTATCATTATCTGACGCAATTTTTCATGTTTTTCGCCTGGTAATGTGATAAGAAGTAAATGCCAAGCTATATAGGAAAACGGATTTCTCCAACTGCATTGAAAACGTTGTTATTTGATACATAGAAAATCAAAGATAATAGAAAGAAATCAAATACATAGCCCCAGACTCGAGCAAGGTCGTTGACAAAAATGAGTTTACAATAAATCTGAATCATAATAACAAGCTTTATTCATAAATAAAATCCAAAAGATAGGACCATTTCGTCAAAGTTCAAGC